>DWME01003361.1:0-18506 GCA_018244795.1 Parelbella ahira ahira | reverse complement strand
AATAATAATCGACCCATTTGTCATTCCACTGTTGGAATATGGGTCTCCTCTCATATTGAGAGGGTCAAGGCCATAGTTATAATATTAAATTTCAACAAATTGTTAAAAGGCTGTGAATTGAAAAAACTTCGATCAACACGGTAAAATTCATGGAACGTTACTGTACGCCATTTCCTTTGAAACAAATTAATGATTGGCTTACCTATTCAATCCGGTCGTTTATTTGAAACAAACATTGACTTAAGCATTGCCCGTCTATATAACAGTTATAAGGAAAACAATATACATATAAATTTAGATGACTGCTGATTTTTCTAACTTTAAATTCCTAGTAGTAACTCGAAGTCTGAAGTTTTGCTCGTTGCTCCTTATAAAAAGCTATAAGTTTTCCCTTGATTTGGCATGCCATAAATCCATTTAATGTTTGCTTTTGTTAATTGAAAGTTCCAGCAATATCAAAGAAGTTGCTCAAAATATATTATATTATTACAATAATTAATTACTAAAGCTCTCACTTGTAATCAAGGGAACTGGTTAACGTGGAATTGGAATGTACAGCGCCTTAAGTACCACAGAAATACCGTATTTTCACTGTTCATTCAGTGAAATAGCACTTTATTAATTAAATAAAAGTAATTACTGCTTCTAACAATGGTAACCGACGTCACTATAAATGACCCTAAGCTAATGTCGCATTATAGGAGGTATAAAGCAGCGCACACAAACCGCAAGTCAGCACTCGTGATAAATCAATTTCAAAGAAGCCTTTCAATTCTAAGGTTACGTCTATTGATAATTAATAGAGGCCATTATTTAAGGAAATTTCCTTCAGGAAAACTCATTGAAATCACCCGAGAATTGATGAGATAATATGCTTTAAGACTGCAACTGTAAGCCAAGTTGACTTTTAAAGTTAGCCACACCGTACACTATCCCACTAGCACGAATAGTTACACTTTAACATCTTGTTATAATCGGCTATTATATACATAATCAATTATTGTGTTACTATTATGACTATTACAGATAGGTGGAAAAAAAAGTTACCAGGAATTGTTACTATTCTCAATGCCTCATACAAACATGACGATACATTTTTTCCGTGAAAGTGAATTGACATATGTATATCAGCTTATTGCAATTTAAAGTATTTTTGAAGCCTTGAGGCCACGAATAATCGACCGTTTGTTATATCCATGAAATATCATTACATTAAAAAGTTCAAATAACGCTAGGACTTGAATGGACACGTAATTTATATCCAATCCAATTTTTTTTAAGTGCAGAGATAACAAACGAGCAGCCAGTCGTAGCAGGAAGTCGAATAAAACTGATGGAATAGGACTGTTAGTATTAGGAACTCCAATTAGTTTCAGTTAATAGGGTTACTTGTATTAAATTTGGTGACAGGGGTACTGCAGAGCAGTATTTATTATAATCTATCCCATTCGATGTCCGCTACATTCCTTACTACAGTCGTTGCTACTTTTAGGGAATGAGATGGTCGCCTCTATTATACACATGGAACGGCAACCACATTATTTAGAGCGAAACACAAATTGTTATAATACTTGCCAATTGTATAAATAGACAAAGCGCCGCTACTCGTATATACCTGAGCGATTTCTATACACGTTTTACCGTATCTATATAGTACCCTACTTCACAAATCGTGGTTAAAATAATTGAATTTTACCCGTATCAAAATATTTCTCATTGGATATTGCAACTAAAAGGCAATCGGTCTAAGCTCGGATCGAGAACGATTGTTTATCATAGAGCACGTAGCTTAAAGCTCACCGTATACCGTAGATTTTGTATTAGCACTGCAATTTCAAACTAGTTCGTAACAATCGCGTTCGATTGTTTCGTGTCGATTTATTGATCTTTATTAGAATTTTTCTCGAATGTCGCAATGAAATCCGGTTATTATATTTATGAATTTATATCACCAAAGTGTTAAGAAACATTTAATTTAAAGGATTTTATTTTATCTTTCCTACTAGCAATTTAATAATTTTTATTTTACTGTAAAATTTATGATACGGTCGTATGATACTACATGTTGCTTTGTGTTTTTTAAACCAAGCAAAATGCTCCACGAGTGTAAAGCTAAGGTTGCGATATTAATTGCACGGCTGAGTTTAGAAATGCTAAATGATAATTAGTAACATACTACAGACGGCGGATTCATTACGAAATGCATAAGGTACCGACAAAGCTACTATATTTTGAGACAGCTAGTCTTACGTATATTTCCTCTGACTCTGCAGTTTATATCTAGATATTGTTGAACAGAAGTTGACACGAAGTGTTCTTATAGTGTTAACAGCTTTTCTTTAACACTTTTCGCTTATTTGGTAAACGTTCTTCTTAAAATATCTAATAACGTTTAAGTATCGGACGTTTTAATCTCCTAAATATCACACGATAATCAATCAAACAAATTCAGTATCATCATCGTCATCATCAGCCTATCTCAATCCACTGCTTGATATAGGCCTCCCCCAATGAGCGCCATCGCGCCCTGTCTTCGGCTTGTCGCATCCAGCATCTGCCTGCAACCTTTCGTAGATCGTTATCGCACCGGGCTGAAGGGTGTCCTACGCTACGTTAGCCGAGCCTGGATCTCTACTCCAGAACACGTTTACTCCACCGGTTGTCCATTCTTCGGCAGATATGCCCAGCCCATTGCTACTTCAGCGAGCTAATCCTTTCAGCTATGTCGGTGACCTTAGTTCTTTGTCGGATAGTATAACCTAAATTCAGTACAATCTAACATAATATGTAAAAAAACGTAACATCACGAATGTAATCCCCGAAGGGGTAGGTAAGAGGAGTGTAGTACACTCCCACGTTTCACCGGTTACGTTTACGTCCCATGGAATAGGTGGTGAGCCTACTGCCATACACCGGGCACAAATCCAGACTCCGAGTCACTACTAGAAATTCTAAATTAGAAAAATCCAATAGTACTCCACCCGAGATTTGTACCCCGGACTTCCCGATCGGCAGTCGCGCTTGCAACCATTTGACCAACGAGGCAGCCGTATATATATTTTTGATGTATTTTATCATCGTCATTCAGATTAATGAAAACGTGATTTATATGAAAACAGTGATCGAACAAAGAGGGACTACAATAGCGAACATGTTTCTAGGTGCAATTTTCTATTGTTCCGCGGAAAAAGCGTTGTTAATGAAATTGGACGGGACAAGGGACGGATGGGCCTCTTAACAGATAGCATCTACGAAGGACTTAAGAAAGGACACGGATAAAGCTAATTAGCCTAATGAAGCTAGTACGCACAAAACATAATACGAGGAATGGAAGTAAGAAAGACAAACATCTTTTGTCAAGAGTAATCCAAAATGCCATTGAACATTAAGATTTCAAAGCATTTACTTATTCTTTTTTTTTTTGTCCTCTGTTTAGAGCTAATCTAAAGCACCGGCTATAGATCTAATTTCTTTTTGCTTTCATCGTAATAGAGATACATATTTTCTATTTGTACTTTGAAAGCGCTTTGAGCACTTATATTCCTTTTCGTTCAAGACTATCTTGATCATCGTCTTCAGGGCACTCAAAAATAGGTTATATGATAAACAAGAGAATTCGTCAAAAAAGACGAGAAATCCTTAAGAAAGAAGAGATATTAAAAGATTTTTTGAAAACTGTAAAAATTAAAATATTTTGGCAGTGTATTTATTAAAACTATTATGTATACGTATATGAATTTTATTTTTATATTAATGAGAAAAGAAAGAGCAATGGATGGATCAACTTAATGGGTCACGCTTAATACAACCACATTTTGAGAAAGAGGCTTTTCGTAGCCCGTCGCTGTTTATTCTTACTTTTACTTTTTGCCTTTGTTCATTAATGTGTTCGTGGAATTTCCTCTATTGTTTTATTTTTTATAATATCCGACCGACAAAGAAACGTAGGTACGTCGAGTTATGATTTGTTACGTAAATTAAAAAAATACTCATGTCGTTTCTTTTGCTTCTGAAAAGGAAAACTTATTACAAGCATTTTAATTCCCACAATTTACAAAGCGAAAAAAATTTATACAGTGTTGTGAATTAATGGACTTACAGAATTTTGTATCACCACGTCTAATCATCAAATTTGTGACACCAATGAAACAGATGTGAGTTATAATGTACATTGCAACTTTATAATACAAGTTTTATTTACCAACAGGAAAACCAAATATGAAGACTATTGTTCTGTTGAAAGGGACAACGATCTGTCTGAATCTGAATTGCAAAAACGGATGAATTGTGTTTACACAAAGAATTCAGCGAGAAGAGTGTTCTGTATGTGAGTAAGAAACGCGAAGTGATTGATGAAAACACTGCTTAGAGGTCTCGCGACGAGGAGGAAAAATTGCGTTAGTTATCGCTTCAGCTCCACAACATCTGTATGTGACTTTTACACGTGCGCCTAAACTTTAAAATGTAATAATTATTGGTTCACCTTCAACATTTGTATTCATATAGGTTTTTAATATAAGACATCTAACACTATAACAAACATATATTTCTCCATAGTTATAAAGCGGTAGCAGATTGCTGTCAAAAAAGCAATATGTGCGGAGAAGAATGGAGAAGGGGGAGGGCGGTCCTCTTGCTGTAAAATTGAGTTCTCATCCAGATGTCAATTACCAATCATCAAGTATGCGGTCATCATTACACACATTAAGAAAAATTATGAGTGGCGAAGTTTGTCCTCGTTTTAGGATTTTGAGGGATAATCCTGTAATCCTTGTAATCAAATAGAAGCATGCGGTTGAAAACACTCAGATACCAAAAGGTAAGTTTGTAAAAGAATTGCATAGTTTCCGTTTTAGAGATGGCTTGCAAGAGATAGTTGGTTGCCCCTAGTCAATATCACGAAACAGCAGTATTTTCTTCGCTGTTTTCTGTCGTATGACACAGTAGGTGCATAGGTATGTGGCCTGTACTAAATGCTCAACATCAACCAGGGCCACTGGTGGTGCTATTTGCTTGTACACTACATAAAATATCAATGAAAAAATAATAATTTGATATTTTTTATGATATCTACAAAAGCAACTAGCAACCAGCTAATATAGGCTTCTGAAACGGGAATACGAAAATTTTATTTATTGTAATAGCAAAATATCTAGTATCCTTGATAGCGACCTCACTGAGTTGTACATGGTGAGTCTACCACAAAGTTAATCTCCGCTCTCCTCGTCCTATCTCTTTAGTTGTAAATAAGGACATTTATCTGACCCTATTGTAGTGAACGCTTTATTCGAGTAAGCCAGCAAATTATTCTCTTTACAAATGAAATACAAAAATAATATACTGAATGACTATTTAGTCACGGAATTTATGAATATACTGAATAAACGGAAGATGAAATATAATAAAAAGATTTCGAAGCTTTTATTTCGAAATAAGGTGACATGTACATTCTTCGCAATAATTTTAATGTAAACATGAAATATTATTCATGGCAATATTTATAACATTATACGCTGATGTGACTTAAAGCATGTTTTAATTGAAGAGCATCAATTTTAAATAGGCTAAGCGCGCAGGCCAACCGTAATTAATTAGTGCAGCCACTTAATTTCGCCCCAACTTTTAACTTCCACGGATTCACTGGCCAAGCGTTTTAGCAACTTTTTACATTTTTGATATGGCATAAATTACATTTTATATCTATATTTTCCAGCGACTCCTGTCTGTTTCAACGATGTTTTTACAAATTATTTAGAACACTTGTTTCATTACGACGTAGATCAATTTCATGTTAATCGGCATTTACTGTCTGTAGTCAATGTCAAAATACTTTTCTTATTTTCGGATTTGTTTCTATTGTACTATCTCAAAACAAAGATAAAAATTTCTGCTCAACGAATTTGAATAATTTTAATCAAATTATCGACGTGCATAAAAATATCTGTGTACCTCTCAGTCATTGTAATCTCATAGTGTTAAAGTATACGACTCATCATCATCATCATATAAATATGAAAAAATCTGCGAACCAGATATTTATGTACCCTCAGTGAAAGTGTAAGAAGATATAAGATAATATTTAGAATAATCTTGGGACACCTCCACACCTCGTCATGTGCTATAAACGAGGTAGAACATAATTATGCTAGAGTAACCAACCGGCTAATAAAATAGACATAATATATCTAAACATGTACTTATATATTTATTAATCCAAAAACTGAACAAATACTTGTGCATGGCACAAAAATTTTTCAAAAATGTAATGTGTTAGTAGTCTCGATGTACTATTGAAAGGCGTGTCGATGATTTGACGTCTTTATTATGACTCACTAATGCAGAACTTACACTAACTTATATTGTAAGGTGTCTTACACACACTACATGATTGTGGGAACCAATCACACTGCGACCACCCGACTAACGGGTGGGTTCACTGACAACGGATCACGGAAAGAAGAGGAAATCAAAATTATTGTTGTAAACACAAGAATCGAAATTTTCGAAATAATCCAGGAGCAAAAGTACTTTCTCCTCCTAAGGATCGTTATATTTTTTGAAGCACACATCATGTCTCAGATAACGAGAAAGAGAAAATTCAGATTGTAATACGAGAAAGGTCGTAAAAAGGAACTTAAAAGAGGATGCACGGGCACCTTCTGTTTCCAAAGACAAGGAAATGAAAGCAAAAATAGGTAGCAATTACGCGTCAAATAGGTCAGTCTTCGGAAATAAGTATGTAAGTGTCGCTTTTCCCAATGTATGAATAAATTATTTTGTTTATAAATTACAGTCCACATAATGTTATACTCGTAGCTATTGTGCCGACACGGGAAAAGCTAGTGGGACGTACACTAGCGGGAGACCTGCTATCATTTAATAATGGTTCATTGGATTTAAAGTAAGTTGACAATATTTTAGGACGACAACAAAATTACATAGCATGCTACAAAATGGGGCACACTTTTGCTGTACATCAGACAAGGCTGTGGCTAAGTGCTGACCTATACTAGATAAAAAACATATTGATGTCGTAAAAGGATTCTTATTGGACTAGTCTAGCAACCTGTTAGTACCAGGAGAAAAACAAAACAATCTTTAGTATGTTTCTGAATACTTTGATTGCGTTTCATATGATATTATCCATTTCATTATGAAAAACAGAACCGCATCGACTACTACAATTACAACATCGACGATGGAAGTACGCTTGCAAGCATAGTCGAATTCGTGTCTCCTCACTTGAGATCGAAGGCGTCTATCGTTAGCCCGCAAAAGCTCACCGACGCACTAAATTGGTTTCTCTATTTAAAAGATCATTTATTTAATAATTAAATATGTATATCCACTTCCGGCTTCTCTATACCTCCATATTTACAGACACAGTACAACATTTCTGAGAACCCGAAAATAACTTTGATTGTTTAGTTTTCAATGACTGGTCCACTCGGTTTTTTTATAAATTAAAAACTTTTTTTTTGTTATTTCCTTTCACTAATTGCGGAATGACAGTGCCGCGTTTTAACAAGCATAATTCTGGTGAAATATGCCGCCACGTGCGGAGCTCCCATATTCTCACATTACAACTTTATAAATACCGTAATATACTCGCATACTAGCAGGTAGCGTCGTGCACGTATGAGAGTCACATCTCTTAATATCAGCGGTGCGACGAGATTGAAACTCAAATACATACGAGAATTATTTCCGTTATTGGAATACCGACATAATTGCGACCGTGCTATGAAGAATTTGATAGTGGTTACACTTGTTTATGGTACTGACTACAGATTACAGGTGATAGGAAACAAATGGGGGACACTCTGAAGGTACTCTGGGCCAATACCGCAAGGGACTTAGCGTGGAAATATGTAGCTATGTATTTTAATAGGAAAACGTACCTATATAAGCCATGTCACTGAAAAGAAAAAAATAAAAAAACCACACAAAAGCCAATCGTAAGCTGCCATCAGAAGCCCGAAATTCAAATTATTTAACAACCAAAGTTTAATAGCGTAAAGCCAAAAGATTAATAAGGTATTAAAAAACTGTTCTTAAAATTGAAACAACTTTGTTTGTCCAGGTTAACATAAAAAATAATAATTTTAGGGTAGGCGCACAAAACATTAAGAACATTAGGTTAAAATGCGTAACGTACGTAACATCATGCTACAGGCATGACCTTAGAGGTAGGCAGAGAAATGTAGTATAGTTACTCCCACGTTTCACCAGTTATCTTGTACGTGCCATAATGCAATAGGTTGAGAGAGTATTGCCGAACAACGGGCACAAATTTGAAATACCAAGCAAACAAATATTACTTTTAGAGAAAACAAGACATGCCGTGCTAGCCGACGTAGGTGTTTTGCCAGGAGATATTGCCAGGTATGAATTGATAAATGGTCGCTTAGAACACGCGGCACGCATATAAATGTTTCGACGACATATTTGTGGCAAATGGTTATATAAAGATATTAAGTTTGTTTTGCTTTCTAAATTTATTATTAATTATTGCAAGTGATTTTCGTCCATCAGTTATCTTAGTTGTACTACCTTCAAAATGTTTCACTGCAGTACTATCCAGCTAAAATTATTTAATTATATTCGATTTCACCCTTAGATAAAAGTACTTACGCTCTAATATGTAATAGGAACTAAAATGGACTTTCGAAGAGTATTTAGATAAATGTACATATGTATATAAAAATTAATATTTATATTACAGATAGATACCTATAAAAAGATTATTGATATATTTTACTTCGTTGTCAAAAGTTTCTTTACGATAATTTAGTACAATGTATATTGTACAAGGGCAATTAATCACTTTGTCAATGCTAATTCAGATCCTACCTTATGTTACTTAACAATTGTACTCCCTTTCACAAGATCGGTATCGTATCCACAAACAGCCGTCGGAGGTATACGGTACGCACGCAAATGTACAGAGGACATATTTCACGCTTAAAATTATCGATTGTTTGCGGAGAACAGATGATGTTTACATCGAGATTAATCCACACGTTATGGTGATATTATGGTTGACTACAGTACCCGAATAAAATAAAGCTGTGCAGAAAAAAAAGGGATCATCGCGATTGCTATTTCTAAAGAGGTAGGCAGAGATATGTACATACGTAACGCCTCACGCTTACGATATAAACATAGAAGGATTTAAAAACATCAGAATTCTTGTAAGAAGGCAAGCAATAAATTATAAACATTGAGAGTGTTGTAAGTAAAAATTGTAACAAAAATACTCTAATTCAGTCAGCTTGTAAATACAACTGTATAAGGAATGTCTTCAAATTAAACGTCAGCAATAATTTCGCCGGTGGTAACTCCCTGGAGTGGTATTTATTTCATTTATCGCGACTACTTGCGACGTTGTGAGATTTTAGTAGTCGCGACTAGTTAATTAGAAAATTTATTGCATCTTTCTCCAGAGATATTTATATGTACATATCTAACCTGCATATTATAGGTACTTCATTTATACTTTTAATTATATAACTTTTTACAGTACAATACGTGGAACTTAAACTTTAACAATACTTACGTCACACATACACCAGCAATGAACCTCTCTACTCTGAAATGATAGTTCTGAGTTTATAAGGTTTCTCAACTCCATTGTCCCTGCTGACATTTTATGTAATTTCGACGTAATATAGGTACGTCGAAATTACATAAAACTTTCACCAATCCCAAAAGTAAAAAAGCAAATATAACATAATGACTATTGATCTGTGTCTGGATGTAAACAACAATAATAAATATTTAAATATACATAAGTACATATATTTAAATGTAAAGTATGTAAGCTCTGTTGATGCTCACTTTAGGCTTAGATGGACGTGTGTGGAGATATCTAGCAGTTTATAATATTTTAATTTGGACGAGTTGTATAGCAGAAAATGAACATTGTAACTTTTATATTGTATCACCATACCCGATCCCTTCCAAGATAAATAAAACGCCCTGAATTTAATATATCTAGCCTTACAGACATAATAACTTTCATTTCAGTGATACTATATATAAAATGACAAACCCACGGCAAAACTAAGGTGACAAAGTGTCATCGTTGTCCAAGAAAACGAGACAAACAATTTAACTTTTGAAACAAAATACCTAATACCAGTGTATGAATTAATAAATAGACAACGAACAATCCTGCTGATCACACAAATATATGTCCTGTCTGGAAATAGAACCCGAGACCACCAGCACAACACTAACGTTACCCAGACAGGACAACACTCAGGCCAGCGAACAATGTTTTAATGATAATTTACCACACACAATAAATATGATAATTGCCGCCAATTTTGTGTATCAATAATTTCGTTAGTATTTGAAATGTTTACGAACGCGATTTATAATGAAATATCGATACACAACTAACGACTATGTATTGGATGTGCTGATATATGTAATTAACTAATTAACCTGAAAGCATAATATTGTAGCGCTATTAATCGTCCCAATTAAGCAATACACCTGAGTCATTATAAAACACATTAGCTTCATTACAGAACTTATTTAAACGCTAATCTCGTATAAACTGTAGTTTCGTCCCTTTTAAGCATTACGGCAATAACATTAGGAAGTTTCGAACCCTATTTATCGATCCCGGTGCGCGCAAAATTAGGAAACCTATTTCTGGACTCCGTCATTTCTGTTTGTGTCATACATAATAATGTTAGTGTTTAACAAATACGTACAATCGCGAGTTTCAATGTCTCTCCGTGCTGTGGTTTTGCAAAGAGTACCGTTGCGCACGTGACCCGAATACCAACACTTCACGATACCGCCTGTCGAATCAAATTTGAATATGAATAGAATATTAATGAAAACTTGTTCTCTACTATGAATACGAGTCATCCTCGATTTGTTTAGCTCAATCCCTTCGCATCAGTTTTGTTGCTATCCCTATCTCCAACACATAAAATATTTAAATCGTTTTAGCATGATTTAACCTTCACTGAAGAAATGACAGTAAGTGGGCAAATACTTATTTCTGACTGTTACTTTTGGCGTTTAGAACCCGTGTTACTTCGAGTGTCTGGCACTTTACTATTAGATTTCATCCCAAAAACCTTGTTCTCTTAATCTTAAGCTGTTGTCTTAGTCCGGACTCTGTAGTTGTACCCGATGTATATACGAGTATCAATAGACTCATCATCTATTCCAAAGTGAGACATAAACCTAACTGGTTTAATGTACTAAAAAAAAATTAGCTACAATCCTTTGCCTACCACTTCGGGGAGATACGGGTATGATGTTATGTTGTTACGTTATCGTAATTATAATGAATGTTTCGTATGACATTGTTTCGGTGGACAACTCAAGACGCAAAACCAATATATACAATAGCATTTATAAGTAGATAATACAGTATATTAATCAATCGAATGCTATACAAACAACTTACTATCCAATAATAGCAGATGCTACGCTTCTAATAACCGTGTATTAGCCGTAGTCTGCTTCGAAAGAGAGAAATGCTTTTAAAATATTATACTGGTACGGGTGACTGACTAGCCATGCTTCAATTGCTATCATGGAGCCAATATTCGCTGAGTGTTCTTCTTTTATTTTTATTGGTTTAAAAATAATAGACAGAACTCCGATTAAATAAAATACAGGAATATAAGGTACGTTATTATGTGAAAGCGTACATAAAAAGCATTACTTTACTGAATTGCGTAATTGAACGTTTCTATGTTCAGAAATGAAATGAATGCAGACAAACAAGTAGACGTACTGACAGACAAGAAAATAAAAATAGAATTTTTAATCACATAAATTAGGCCTACACCTTAATGCTGTTCGTCTCTCATCTCATCTCACATGAATCGCATCATTATATAGACTAAAGTTTCAAGATCTTTGACGGTTGTGTCGTGAGGAATCATCACAGCTGATTTGGACCGACCTGTATCGATTTTTCTGCTCGCCACTCTCTTAAAACCAAAATACATCATCGTTAATACTGCTGTTAAGCAGCAAAATTATGTGTGGTGATGGTATTTCTGAAGTCCGACTAGTATTATATAGATGTGATCTGTTAAAACGTTTTATGAGGATATTATATTTCCGGTACAGATGTACGTACTTAGTCCAATTCAAACTGAAAATGTTTCCCATCACGAAATAAACCAAGTTACATTCCTGTCTTACACGCCACACTGAAGAACTGTGTGATAAATTATAAATGTTCTGCTTCATACTTCACGTTTATTTCATTTATATTTTTAAATAGCCAAGCTTTAACAGCGAAATAATTTCAAAAGCTGGCGCGCCGCGACATTGAGCAATTGGCGCACTTTATGCTAAGCTCTGTTTTTAATTACGGCTCAGTACCCTGAGTCTTCGACATCATTTAAAAAGGGTAAGATTTCACTTAATGAAATTTATTCTTAATTGTATTATTTCGTAATGTCAGTAATTTGCAAAGAAATACATATAGTCTACATGTTCAAATGCAAAAAATATATGCAACTATAATAATATACCAGTACGATATACAAGTAGAAAGTTTTTTGAGAATAAAAATTGATTATTATTGAGTGTCAATGCCTAGTAACATCAGTACAACCAATGCAAGACTGTGGCTATATGAAATGGAATCCCCATAAAGCTGCAGTGATCACTTATCCTAACCAGCTACGGACGTGGTATCCATACACGCAATGGCGCGGGAAACGAACACGTGATATACGTACAGCGTCGGTAAGCTTCACGTTGGCATGGACAGTGACAACAATTATTCGTTGGTATTTACTAGCTATAATTGACGCTCGAAATTAGCACTTTGATGCATACTAGTGGCCCAGTAGCGATAGAAATTCGATCGTAAATCATAACAAAATCAGTTTGAGCGTTGTCTAGGTTCTAATGTCAAAGACTACGCTTATATAATAAATCTTTCCTCTGCGCTACTTATTGAAAACAATCCGTCTCATGTCTGACATTGACAATGGGAACGTAAGTGATAAATAGTTTATTTAATCCAATTTAAGGTATTTGTAATACATATTACATACATTTTAGCATTCTGCACTCCTACTCTATATAAACTATAAGTGTTTCAAATTACATAGTTAGGTACCCCTCTGTTCGCGGAATTTTCGTAAAAAGGAGTACAAAGGTTTTACTTCACGTATTAATATATAGATTATATGTATATGCTATATGTACTGATTTTTCTAGAAACAATCAATACTACAATTTATTTGACATGGCATGTCAACTTATATCGTGACACTAGCATTCATAATTTGGCTATTATCATCTACAAAGTAGCCACTCAACTTGTAACGCACTAATTCCAAAACAATAATTTTCGTGCTAACAAGCCAGTTTCCTGTTTGCCAAATATAAACTATAATAGTACACAGTGGTTCTAGTTGACTTTGACACAACTCTGAGCTATTTCTGTGGGTTTCCAAACAATACCATGATGTTACACGTATTTAGATAGATTGCGTTTGAGTGTGTCGTGCTTGCAAATGAGTTTTTGGTTGTAATAAAAGTTAATAGTCTACCTTAGAATAAAAGTCTAGAATAAACCTGTCCAATTACATTAAATATTTCATATTGTTTTTAATATTTAATCTGGCAAACAGGCAGAGGGACCAGGCCATTTGATAGTAAGTGGTCCCCGTCGCTTATGAGAATTTTTAACACTCGAGGAGTGGCCAAATACACACTTGTATTTAGCAGAATACTACGACATAAGATTTATAAATAGTAGTGCAAAGACAGCTCTACTTGAAGCCGGCAAGGCATTGGCTACTCCTCGGATGTTGCAAATGTTCATAGGCGCCCGTGATCCCTTACAAATACTATCAGGTTGCCTTCCTGCCTGTTTGCCAGGTTAAGCATAAAAATGTAAGAGTTATTGATAAGACGAATAATATTCGAAGACCAGCCACGCTTTAGAGTCATCCATTTATAATCTATACAATGTATCCAGCACCAACAACAATGTTTGCCTTCACGACCAATGCGCAATGTCCTCTATCCCCGATATTTGCATGACGCGGGCAAACAGTACAAATCTGGGCCACGGCTTGTTCATTGGTATTTGCTAGACTCACGAGAGTCACGGTTTTACGTTGATCTGTATGCAAAATATATGTATGAACTGTAAAGATTACTTCGATAGAAAACAGTAATATCATATTTACACCGACAAATAGACAAGAAAGTATTTGTTAATATAACATTACGCCGGCATTTAGAAGAGAATAGTACTCCCTCGTTTCACCTATTATAATATACATCCTATGCAATACAGGCTAGACCTATTATAACACCTGAACACAGATTACTATTAGGAATTTCAAGTTAAAAAAAACAGCAATACCTTGCAAGATTCAGAGAAAAAACCCAGGACATTCAGCTCAGCACTGACGCTTGGAACCACTGTACAAACGAGGCAATCAAAACTGTTTATTGTTTATACAATAGGAAATTGTATATAAAACACAAATACCTAAATAAACACAAAAAAATGTAAGCAATGTACGTGACGTATTAGAAATTCAGAACAATGAATAAAACAGTCGTGTGACAAGTAGAACAATTACAGTTTTTTCCAAAGGTAGTGTGCATTAATTGAATAAAACAGCACAGGCTGAAGATATTATAGGTTTTTAAACAGATTAGGTGCTGTAAAATACTACCTGAACTTACAGAAGTAATACTTACATGAATGTTATTGATAGCTGCATTCCTGAATTTATTAAAATCTAAACTAATAGCCTTTTCGCGAAGAGTGTCGATACGCTCACCGCCTATTCCATGGTGGGACCTGAATGTTACTACGTACTAGGATATCGTGGGAATGTACTACAATCATCTGCGTATCCCTTAAAGGAGATACATGCGTGTTGTTACCTTTTTCAAAAGTCTGTGCCTGCTACTTACTTACTCATATTCTATTCGCTAGACACAAAAAGACTACAGAGCAACTAGCAATCGTTCAAAATAAAGTAAATTTACAGAACAAACAAAAACACAATTATCAGTAATAACTTACAACACGAGTAGATCATTTTGTTGCTTATATTTGTTCGAAATACGGGTACCTATTTTGTGCCATTTACAAAAAATGTACTAAATGACTCTCCCGTAACGAAAATATTTCTCAGCGTAATTCTAAAAATAAAATGTATAAATTATTTGCTAAACGAGCGTAACACAAATGATTTTCTTTCGACCATTTTCTAGTAATTTCGCCGAAACACTCATGGAAAGTTGTCTTTTATGTAAGTATTCATTATCATTCGCCATGCGGTTTTGCCTTTGATGTCTAAACAATTTTCATTTAAATTCATTTACGAATTTCTGGGTAATTTGCTATTGCGACCGGCATTCGAAATCGGATTAGAGGTTCATAAAAGTAAGTAAAAGAATTGAGAGGTTATCAGGTTGTTTTACATTTCTGTAATATCCCACAATTATATTTCCATTCCTCAAACGTATACAATTTAGATAACATAATTTACTTCCACAAATACTAAAGCGGTAAATATGCCAATTTCTTTTCTGTAAAATGTCCCTACATCAAATGCGAACCTTTATCTGTCGATTTTGTTTATAATTTAAAAAAAAATTAAATATTTTATAGCGGTATAGCAGCAGCGTTAGGTAGGAGTTTGTTTGTATTTGTGATTGAAATCCCTTAATTAAAGAGATACATCCACTGAATTACAAAGTTAATTAAAACCTGCATCAGCCTTTCAAAAGGTTATCTGGTGTGCGACGAACACAATGCACGGAGTCCAGATAAGACAATTGTTCGAGATTGGAGGAATTACTCTGTTAATAGAATAAAGGGTGTGGAGCGTACGCGAATACGTTTACTATCCCGCGGTCAGCCGCCCGTGACGCTCAACCCTGAGGGTGAAGATACAGAGGGTAAATCTAATGTCACACCAAAAACGAATGTCGAGTTTTTCGAACAAAGAATAGCCGAATATTGTACCCGTAAATTGTGTCTTAAATGAGTAAATAACTACCATAGAACTTTCTTATTCGTTATATCACTTGGTCCTATCGCAATAGTGCTGTTATTCTAATAACAATAAAATAATATTACAGCGAAGAAACTTTGTACCCTTTTAAGCCAATACGTTTGCTATTTTTAATATTTTCTGCAATAAAACTTTAATTCAATTTAACCGTCCGTAGCATGCTCGTTATCGTTCAGACTAGTCTTTATAGTGTTATTTATTACATATGACATTTCTATCTTAATTGCAAGGGGTTGAAAATATAGGGGAAGCGGAATAATAGTGACATTTTGAAATAGCCACGGGAATATAACATGGGTTATCGCCTGATTTATTTGCTTACAAAAGGAAAAGCAAATTAATACATTTCCTGTTCCACAAACTATATCAATAAAGTTCAACCAATAACCGCTTCGTGGGTCGAGGGGTTGTAAACGCGTCTGCCGATTGAGAGGTGCTGGATTCAGATCTCGGGTCAGGTATCTACTATTACATTTTTCAATTTTAGAATTTCTAGTAGTGAATCGGATATTACATTCACATTACAATTTAATGTTACAGCTATAATGGTACCGTCCTTACCTTGGCTTTGAGATACGAAAGTCAACTTCGATTTAGAAGTTCATCAACATCGATACGTCAGTGAAAATAAACAAATTCGTACCAGAAGCAAACAAAAGTTAGCGAAAGGAAATGAAAACAAACATCTATGGAAAGGGCGATCATTACTTTTTCTCCGTAAAGGATGAACCCACATCAAAAGCTTGTCAAAGATCGCTCGAAAACACTGCAACGTTTATTTATCATCTGGAACATAAGGCTGTTTACACAAAAACGTCCGGACGCTATTATGTAATACGCGTATGTACATTATACGCTGTTATCTTATTAGCACATTTAACATTTCAAGGTTTTTAAAATTTTAAAACACAATTAAATAAGATTTTTATGGTGTGTTCCGATGTAATGCTACCCGTCATTTATCTAAGAACAGTCTAGGAACTATATTCGTAGCAACTGTCGTTTAACAATTTTCTGATATATTTGAATCCTTCTTCTTTTCTATCAGTAATCTTTTTGTATCAACAAGATATAAATTATGATAAAGTACCAAAAAATATTCCATGATTATTTCTAATTAACAACTTTCTTTATGATGCATTTTAAAATGTTGATAACATTCTACTATCTTGGCCTACATAAGATTTATACTTCAAGGCTACCAAAGCAATCATCTGCCACAATTACTTATTAACCGCAGCATTGATCAGCCTCGCGTGTAAGCTACCTATGGTGTCTTCAGCAGACATTAATCCATCTCTCGAAGGAGACAATTGTAAATTTGGCTGTTAGATTCCGTCGCATCCCCTTCAAGGGCTTCGACTTTCATTGTCACCGGTAATTTCTGGAGAGAACTAAGAGAATATATTATATTATACATATTATGTATACGTATATAATAGTGTCTGTATCCAAAATATGCAGTCTATTTTGGATACAGATTATACACTATTAACAGTACAAGAATAAAATAAGAATACCGTAAGTTATTCCCGTTAGTTCTATTATTTGCAATTGATTCACTGTGAAATAACTACAACTAACAATAATGAAAAAAAAAAGAGAGATAAATTACATTCGCCGAATACTAGTCGTATATTATAGAAAAAATATTTTACAATTGCTGAAGGAAGCTTCAACACTGATGTAACATTTATACTGGTAAAATATAAACAACAGCCACCTTCTAAATGATGATGGATAGTTCTATCTTCAGATCCTAAAACAATTCTTGTGGTCCTACGCTCGCCGACTCTATGGCCGTTGCCGTATCTCTAAATATTTGGTCGGAGCAACTCGTTTATTACATTTCCTCGGACGCCGCTCCTACCTGCACAATTTAATTGCGCTTTCCACCTGCGCTCAAATTTCCTTACGCCTCGACACTCAAGGGAAAACTATTTCTACCTTGCGACTACGATGTGTCTATAAAAAGAAAACTTTCATTAAAACTTAAGAAATGTTTTTTACACTAACCGACATTTTGTTACTGTCTTATCGTCGTTACACGTCAATAAAATATGCTACTTATTAATATATAGAAAAATACCAGCAATTTTCAATAAGATTTAATGATTGTGTGATTTATAAAGAACTCAATTTTAAATCTTTCATTTCATTCAAAGGTACGCCGGTGGATACGCTCAATGAATGTCAAAATCGTATTGGTACAATTTATTGCTTTTATCGGCTGTTTATAACCTAAAGTTGCCAAAGACCAAGAAATAGCTGGGGAAAATTTCTCTGCGCTATTATGAGTACAGCGTTAATCGATTCCTTAAGCAAAATCATTAAAATTGGGACTTTAGCACTACTAAGCAACTAATAAATATGTGAAACAAAGCAGTCATAAAAAGAAAAATTATTATGTAATGGCAGAAGGGACAAGCGTCTGCAAACACGTTCTCATAATATGTA
>DWME01003360.1:0-18507 GCA_018244795.1 Parelbella ahira ahira | reverse complement strand
GGTGCGCGCCACGGATTTGAACCCAGGACCCCCGGAATGAGAGGCTGAATTCTTAACCACTAGGCTACCACTGCTATGCGCTTCTAATTCTACCAACGCTTATATTTAAACTTGGATAATTCCATAATTATTTTTATATCGTTTTTTACAGCAAAAAATTGGAGTTAACAACAACATGGTGTAAGTCGAAATCGATGGAAATAATTAGGGTGGATATATAGGTAGATATTTATCGTTTTAACCCCTATGATATCCACTGTTAAACTCCGAATGAAACCACTTTGGGGCTAACTTTAGCCGCCTAGTCATGTGAATGTTGTTACTCTTGCCATAATGGATGATTGTCCGAGTTTAGTAATATCTACCAAAATTCACCTATCTTGACCAAATATGTCCGATATCGAATGATGAGAAAGTCAGAAGTCCTAGAGTGATAAGTGTGGTAGAAGCAAGTCAAGTGTATAAAGAAATATTTGCTACTTAGTCCTCTCTGTCTACCCCATAAATAACTTGGCAAAACGATATGATAATAAAAATTGTCCAGAGCGCGGATTGATAAGATATTTTTGTATTTAATATTTCAAAAATTGCATTTATATTTACTTGCCATAGCAAAATGTAAGTGCAAGGCTTTGAAAGTGTAGTATATACCTACTTTTATTCGTTAATGAAACAGATTAAAAAACTAAATTTTTCGGTTACAATTTTTTTATATTTTTGATGTAGGCACCTACCTATAATAAATCACAACTGCACTAAAAATATAAAAAAACTAGTTCATTTCTTACAATTACCTACTTTTATATGCAGGTACGTTGACTTTCATTTAAAGTTGTTTAACAACAATAATGAATATAAAAAAGATAAATTCAGAATTAACTGGTCAGAACTAAAAGAATTCATTGCAATATTTAAATGCACAATGTACCTACTTACCTAAGGAAATAAGTAGGTACTCGTATTTTATATTTTTGAAATTAAATGTTGATTAACATTTACTTAATTGGATTTACTGGGACATGTATGTACTTGTAGTGGGGGCATGTAGTTTGTAATGAATTTTATTTAATTATCGTTATACAGATCCATATTAAAACTAAAATATCGCTATACAATATAGTTACAGTTTCTCCTTTTTCTATATTTCTGTCTTACTTTGTTTTATGTTCAAAAATATATTCTTTATCCTAGTTTTAAATGAAAGTATCATCTAGATTTCGTACAAATTAAACAAATTAAACCTACCATTAATCACTTACAACACATTCTTATTTCAGAAATCATTACATTTTTAAACAAACAAGATTCAGTGAATACCTTCGTACATATCATGCTACAAGAGTGGTTCAAATTCGCGATTACTTGAAATTTGAATTTGGAACATTTCACACATGATTCTCGACGCGACACCACACAGTTAGCTCGGGTTCAGTCACGCGAGAGTGTTTCAATAATTGCCATGACAATACTCACTACACGCATATCTACAATTACAGCATTCAGTAAATGAAACCTGGCTTTATGACATTAGAATTTTTTATTACCACTGTGATGTTACTGTGAAAACATGCTGTTGATATTGTTATCTCTTTTATACGTTGCAAACCAGTCTATATATTATTGGATTTGGACTGTAGTATCCCGGAAATCAGCATCAGCAAATTTTACTACTTGAGTAACATTAGAAATATCTAATTCCAGATGAAAAGAAACCATTAAAACGTTGCGCAATGTAGCTACTTTTGTGGCAATCACACGTCATCTAGTACAACGTGACTTCAAAACACGTCAACTGTAAAAATGATAATAATGTACATAGGTGCACAGATTACATAGCGGGAAGCGAGTGAACGAGTACGTTTATCAAAGCGTTCGCTCGTCGGTACAAGCAGTGCGTGCAATAACAAGAGCGAGTGTCGCGAACGTGTCGTGAATTTAAATGTGACATTTGTGCCAAGATGGCCGCCGTGTGCGCGCGAACCGGCCCGCTATTAACGAGCTCGATAGCCTCGTTAACGTGACAACGCTTTCTCATAATAAGGGGCGGTTGACGCTGAATTGGCGATTTGGATTCTCCGCTTGACAGCCTTTGAACATATCTATATTAGCATGCGATCCATCCTGAATTCATATGTATTAATTTGGCGATTAGATTTTGGTCTTACATTAATGCTTATTTAGATCAGGAGTTTTGGCGGAAGAATTGTTTTATAAAGCCATTAAATCATTTAATGATCAGGTATTGTCAAACTTATTACAATATGACAGACCAGGATGTTATTATTGAAATATGTTATATTGAAATATGTTATTATTACAATATGTATAGGTACAGGTACAATATAAAAGATACAAGGTAGCCAAGACAATATGTCCATCGATGTAGGTATTAATGATTTCATTTGTATCATCATCACCATTCTCAACCAATCCACTTGGCCGCTGCAATATATGAGCCAGAATGAAAAAACATGGAAATTGCCATTGCAAAAATGTATTGAGTTTTTTTGTTCAGTAAGAACACGAAACTTATTGCATATCTATATTATAGTTTTTAACTTTACCGCGCAAGACTAGCTTCAGGCCACTTGGAATTCTTCCTTCGTCAATCATTTCTTATATTTTTCATATACAAGTGGAATGCATTTGTCTATTTTTAAACTATAAAAGACATTTCACGCAATGAAGCGAGTGATTAATTAAATTGAAACAGAAAGTTAATCATTAATCAATGGCGAAAGGGGCGGAGTGACGGCTATCTATTAATCAAGATTCATTACTTCATTACTGACCCACGCCTTGTTAAGACAGCGCCCCACTTGAGCGTGTAGGGGACACACGGGACTAGATTTAGGACCGATCCGCTCCGATGATAATTCAATGTTATTTATTAATACATACTAATCTATTATGTATGCTACTATATAAATCCATAGGTTCTGTCTGTTTGTTGTTTCGTTTTATGACTCAGTTACACAAATTCTAATATTTTGTAAATTTTTATGTCTGTCTCTCTATGTGTGTCTTTCAATAACACAAAAACATCTTCGACCTTGATGAAAAATAAAATGAAATTAGATAAAAAAGCTTGTGATTGGGCAAATAGAATACTATACGTGGTACCAGAAAACTTAATGATACGGTAGTATGGGTGGGCAGAGGAGTGTAGTGCACTTTCAAGTTTTACCAGTTACTTAATGGTAATTACAAAATAAACATTCCAAGCAATTTTACATGACTTTAATAGCCATATTCATTTCGTTTTTATTGTTTAAGAATTAGTTCCTATGATTCGACCCTCATTGAAAGTCAAAAACCTTTTATTCTAATTATGAGTCTAATATTTAAAATCTAAATAGATATTTAAACTCGCAGATTACGCGTTGAGAAGATAATATAAAAATAATTATAGTTTTCAAAGAAGAATATTTAATATAAAATTAAATTTATGCTTAAATCTATTCTAAATATTTCCCGACAGATACAAAAAGTAATAAGTGATGTTTACTTTAAAAAATTACCTTACAGTAGTAAGTAGTAGTAGTAGTTATTTATAGATACCTATCTATTGATCTTTGTGAAATAATTCTTGTTTGAAAATTGTTTTATTTTCTTGTTTTGTCTTCACATACGTCTGTTAATACATCATAATAGTTTTCTACAGCTCCTTAAATAACAACATATTCAAAACATTTTGTACCCGCGGCGGGCCGCTACCTCCACATCAGTCTGTATGTACCTTTCCCGCTCTATGATAACGTTCTGTTAATTATAGAAGAACCCATTGGCGGATGGAATCTGATATGAATTGACAATGCGATTGGACCTCATTAAGCTAACGGCTCTTTGTGGCCTAACATGGTTGCGGGCCGCGCGCCGGCCCTCGGCGTCATGTCAACTAATTGACGCATTATTCTCTATGAGTAGGTACATTCAAACCAGATTGTATTCGAATTTATTAAGCTATACAAACTAATCACAGGGTCATAGCTAGGAGATTCTTGAAACTGAATAATTTATATTTCTTTTTGTTAAATACGTAAGAGAAGAGAAGGATTGCTATCAGAGAATAATCGCAAAAAATTTACAGGACTTTTGTAATAACAACAATTGAGCAAGACATAATTTTGATTAGTTTTTAACATCGTCACCAAGCAACATCTTAAAGTGCATAAAAGTTTGTCAACTACATTATATATTATGTTGAGACGAGTTCAAAGTTTTGCTTGCTTAAGTATTTGACAAGATTTTAGGCTTCGCTTTTATAGGCCGCTTCGAACTAACAATTACCAGCCAGCATAGACAGCAGCAGAAAGTCAATATCCAGCTGCTATAGCCAACTGTGATAGAATAGAATACGTACAAATGGATGTCATTAGAAAAAAAATAATTTAAAGCAAGAACCACTGCGAAACTACAAAATAAACCACTACGAAAGAATTTTAATGTTTCGTAGTGCTATTGTATACAATATCCGAAACAACTGACCTTTTATTTATCATTACATTAGGTTCCTGACGAAGTAGCTAACAAGCTACCGTAAGTGTGATAAAAGAAGAAAAATGCGATTTTACAATAAAAATAATCACAGTAAAAGAGTAATCCATTAATTAAAAACAAACAAAAATTGTAATCAAACAGTTGTGTTGCTACATAACTTACTGAAAACCTTTTTCTACGTAATCGACGTCACGTGTCCGTCTACGTGTCCGACGTCAATTTTCAGTACAGACTGGACATTTAAGCAACCCATGCAGTCACCTGTCGCATCTTTTTCCTAGTCTTAAAATCGGTAGTTGACCTCGGAAGAGACTTCGGAAGAGACCTAAAAAGGTAATTAATGAAAGTAAATGGCCAAAGTAACATAACAATAGAAGTGATATCACGAATACACGATAAAGTCCTAGTACAGCAATACTAGTGTATAGTGTACGTACCTGTTCAGCGTTCACCTGAAACTTATATAATAATGACATTAAGCGCTCAAAATCTACTGAGAGTAATTTATTTATATGCAGAAAAAAATAAGTAAATAAATAAACGGTATTAAATACTTTAATTTAATAATCATATTGTAATAATTACGTCACATTGCCAACTTTATAATGAATTTAGTACCTACTAGCAGTGCCCGCCTTATGTGAATATCTAGGATTAAACTCGGTGTCTCAAAGGACCTAAGTTTAAGGATATCATTTAAGACCTCACGTGTTCTAAATTTAATATCAACCAATGTAAGTCTTCTAAGAATTTTATGTATGCACACACATATGTATATGTCTCTATGGTTTATTGACTGACTGATTAATGACGTTGGGGGCAAATCATTCCCACCTGAAAAAAAAATTAACCTATAATGTTGTTACTACTACGATGTTGTAAATATACGGTTAAAAAAAATGTGAGCTAGCTACTGAATAGAGCGTAGATGTACCCTAGTGGCGTGTAGGCTTGCCACTTAACCGATTTTTTCTTACCTCCAACAAGCACCAATTGTGGAGAAATAACCCAACAATAGGGCATCGGGTTCCAGCTAAACAAAGCGGATTATGTAGGAGCACCACTTTGTGGCGTCGTGACATTGGCCCACTCGATACGTCAAGTTCACTTCGTCAATGGATAGCGGGATTATCTATTCACTACACTATTAGCACGTTTTTTCAACATAATTATGAAGATACGAAAAGAACTTTTGAATGATACGATTAATCGAAGTCAGTTAATTATGTAATAATTAATAATGTATTATACTTACAGATTAAATGTTTCTTTTAAAAACAAAATGCATAATCATATGGTTTTATTTGGTGTTTAACAAAACTCTAGGGCATAATATAGATTTTTGCTTAAAAAAGAGAAAAGATATGTTTTTATTCTTGGATAGTCTATCCTATCCAAACTATCCAAATGTGAATACCTGACTAACCTACGACAGCAAATGAACTACCCACACTAATACTGTTATCTTAAAATCATATTGTGTTTATTTTGTTTCATAACATCGAAAACCGTTTTATGCAAGAATTAAGCTGTCCATTACCTTAATATTTGTCATGGAACGTGAAAGCAGAAACGGTCAGCCGCGTCCGGACGCGCACAATGGCGGCATTACACGCACCAATTCACTTATTTATTTTCCCGCCACCGCACATAATTGAGGAAGTCTTTAACTCGCGCCTTTGTGCTTTTTTCTTAATATCGTTAAAATTGGACGACAATCGGCTTAGCTCGGGTGTTCCAAAAAAAAATAATAGACCCGGCTGAATGTACCGCTGTCTTCGCCCGATTGTTTCGCCTCATTGTCTATGCTCGCGAAATTCGATTTAGTCTGTGCCGATACGATTACGCGCCTTTTCTGCGCGCGTGTTTTTGTATAATCCTGAGTGAAATTTGATAGCTCTTCAAATCCAAATCTTAGTGAATAACTTCTATGCTGACGAACATTGTAATAAAAAAATTTAGGGACGTGTTATTTTTGTTTACGTACTACAATATTTATCTAGGTATGTACCTATTTTGATAAGGATTTGATTGTGACTTTATTATATTAAACATTATTAAAAGGATTTAATTTATATATTCATGTGGTCTATAGCCTATTATAGAAATAGTCTATAGAATATAATAGAAATATAAGCGATATATCTAAAAAAGTATACCTAGCTTCATTAGGTACCCACGAATAATGACGGGAACAAGATAAAATTATTATGCCAATCACGCATCTCACTTTGAATGGTAGGTATATTAAAGATGTTCTTGACTATCCGCCGTAAATGTTAATTTAAAGGTAATGTCGTTGAAGGATACCTACCTGGTTAGCGCAGCGAGGATTCTCGATTTTGTTTTGTAAATTGGTTGCTTTTACTTTTTTTCGTTTACTGTTTCCACGACTGTATTTTAACGGTTTATTTAGTATGAGGTGTCTGTTTTGGATTTATTTGATACTCAAACCACGCCGAAGTGTGGAGCCGAAAATTGTGCATACTCGGATTCTTAGGGCCTCTTCACGAAACACCCCGCAAATTACTCGAAAATAGGGGTAGTTTGAGCAAATAGGGGTCCTAACAATTACATTTGAATATTACATACTACAGAAAATATACCTTTTTGTCATACGTCGGCAGAAATTAATTTTGTTTGGTAAGACGGCAGTCTTTACTTTGGCTTTATTGCTTGATCGCTTATATAAAAAAATCGTGTTTATTTTTTACATAAATCGTTGTAAGGTATGTACACAATAATTTTTTAACCAATATGTTATTTTTGTATTCAAATCAATATGTGAATTTTGGTTTAATTTAAATAAATAACTATTAATTACATTCTAGATCATTGGCTATTTAGATTAGTCAAGTGAATTTTGTACTGCCTTTGTAATTTATGAAAACATTATTTTGAGATACTTCATATACTTATATATTTAGCTAATTATAAAGTTACTTGTTGCGAACGAAATATTCTATAAGAAATTCTAAGATCGAACACGTATATTCCATAGACAAACTGTTCTCTTTGAAACTTCGAATAACAAAAACATTAATTAGGACACGATTGAATTTGAAAAAGGCGCAAGCTGTCTAGTAACAATCCAAGGGAAAACACTTCATGATCTTCATGATTAACTGTGTGATTTGTGTTATAAAATTAAAACTTTAGTTAAGTATGTAATTAAGCTTCTCAATCAGCTCCCATTTACTATAGTGTGAATAACGGTTGTGCAATACACACAGTACCTACATTTATTTACTTTATTAAAAAATTTAAAATTTAATTTAACGTAATGTAAGACGCCCTCCAGCTAGGTGGATGACGATATACGCGAAGTGGCTGGCAGTGGTTGGATGCGAAGAGCTGAAAACCGAGCTCAGTGGCGTGCCATTGGAGAGGCCTATATCCAGCAGTAGAAGGAAGTAGGCTGATAATGATGATGATGATAAAATTTAAGCAGCTAAAGAAGAATTATTGATTCTAATAATTGAAGAAATTAAGTTCGAAATAGCTATTGGATATGTTCCAAGCGTTTATCTCATAAGAAGTACCTAAATGAAATTATGCTTTCTCGGCCGGGATTACCAACCGCAGGATGAACAATATGGCACCTTCTTCTGCCGCTTTATAGCACATAGCATTTATGTACACCTATATGTATTGTACATACATACGTTACTACATTCATTAGGCGGAGAGACGTTATACGCGAACTGGCTGAAGATCGAGCTCAAAGGCGTGCTATTAGACAGTCCAGTTGCTGATCAGAATAGTCTGATAATAATGATGAACCACATAAACAGAGAGCGACATAAAGCGCTCCAAATTGCTATTCAGTGGTACTAGCGCTTGTCACCGACCAAATAAGAACTTCAGTAGGTACCTACCTATTATTTGAAAGCACGGTGGTCTTTTAATGCTTATTAAACTAAACAAATTTTACTTACGTTTAGTCATTTACTTAATTAACTATATATTTGATGAATTAAAATTTTTATTTCCTTTAATTACCAGTATACGTACACAAATAAATTTAAAATAAAAAATAGGTTTTCTCTGATATTTTAGTTATACCTACCTGTTCGTTTAACCCGATAGATTGCAAAAAATGTAATCTGCATAGTAAAGTGAAAATTAATTTTACTCTACAATTCCATGCTTTGAGACGACCCATACTCATCTGGTGCTGCACCATGCAGGTTGCATGGTTACTAGAAATTTTATATTGAAACTAAATACATCCATTATGAATTGTTATATACACAGACACATAAATTTATCCTAAAAGATTATTACTATATTAGTATTATCAGCCTATTTCCTTCCACTGCTGGACATAGGTCTCTCTAAAAGTATTTTTTTATTTGAATCTACAACAGCCAGTGCAGCAGTCAGATCCACTATCTTCTAGAAACATGTCAATAGAACATGATTCTGTCAACCTGCCTGGTCCCTTTAAACGAGACGATAGTTAATCCGGGCACAGCAATATTTTCTTGCAGTTGTTTGTCAATAACTGGTATTAGTCTCACTGTTGTGCACAAAAGGCAAATCAATTTAAATTTTCAAAAATACTAATAAAAATTATTCATAATATTCTTCACTCATTTGCAATAAATCAATAAATATCGTACAATAAAACTATGTTCTCACTCGTTCTTCGTACGTCTCAGTTAGAAGTCATAAGAAAAGCGGCAATTCTGTCAAGATTCAGTTAGAAATATTTATAGTTCTGCCAATAAAAGGTAGTAGTTATGTCTATTTTTGTACATCTGTACTTACAGAAAAATCGTGAAATGGATTTCGTGGAACAATTTTACAGTCCCAAATGTCTCGTTGTAGCGGCAGCACGATGTAACGATGCCCCAGCGGTGTAGTATCGCGCAGTTTTAAATGGGGATTCCTCGGGGAAACGATTGTTTTGCTTAATTAATGTAATTGTTTGTTGCAGGTTTCCCTCAAATCAAGTCGCCGTACAGCCCCTCCGCGCAGCCGCACCTCACCGGTAAATACAATTTTAATTAGTTATTTTGCACATTTCCCAGCTTTGGACGTTTGACCGTTATGTAGAAACTAGTATCTGAAATGGTTAGCTGTAAAGTGAAATGTTTCGTAGCGACATTACTATGTCTTATCTTAAGAAGAATTATGATCTATTTGCAGCTGTTTTCTGCATCACAGTCTGCTATGATTGTTCTACTATAACTAGTCTATATAGTTGTGTTCTTTAGAAGTTATCTGAAGCTGGTAACTCTTGCATCAATTGTAAAAAATATGAGTATAATAATTAGTGTCTCAATACATTCATTTGTTAATAAAGTTTCATCATGTAAAACCACATGGATAGTGAATTTTCTATCAACACAGTAGCAACACTATTTTGAAAATCATAAACCATCGAGCTTCTATCTAATTTGGCATTATTTAATAACAGAAATAACTTTCAATAGGAGTTGGCACAGATCCCTATTGTTTGTTCGCTACAGCGACTATGAATGTCAAAGCTGGCTTTCTTATGTACTTATAGGTACATTACAGAAAATATGTCAACAACTATTACAAATTTAAAAATATATAATACTAGAGTTTCATAAGCTGTTCAATTATTTCCATTACTACTAATATTCAGAAAATAACTAATAACCGATTAGAGATGTTAAAATATACCATATTGTAATTAAAATTGTGTTTAAACTTAATGTTTTGAAACTGTGTACGTATTTATGGACACGTGTAAAATTTTTGAAACTAGCAATCAAATAGATCAAGCATATAAGTGGTCATGTCAGGCCACGAGTAGACCAGACCAATGTCAATTAGTCTGCGAAGACATACACTGATTACCCTACTACATGTAAGTTTATAAGATTTAACAGGGTTTTTGTAAACAGTTTGATATATAGGTACAGTTTTTTCTAGTGTGTTTCGGTCGATTTCATCTGATAATTTTACCTGTGGATGGTGGCACGGATAGCACGATTTTTGTCAAAGTCTTGCTTTGAAATAAACTTCAATAACAAAGTGCGTTTCTATCTATTATATAAGTAGAAAATCCTCAGACCGTAAAACGAGTTATTGAGATATGTCGATTCTTCTGCGATATTCCCCTTTTCAAAAGTAAAAGTGTTAAATACCTGGCTGATTACTGAACTATACTAAAGACTCCTAGGAGGCAGTTGTACAAATATTTTATTCCCAAGAAGGTATTGTATATCAACCACATTTTCCACATTAAACATCTGTTCTAATTAAGATGTAGATAAAATAGAATCTACAATTTCAGCGGTTTTCCCTCTCGGTCCATTCCAGGGCACCTTTTTAATTAGGTGTTTAAGACACTCCGGATAGCTGAAAGACTTCCTTCAATTGAAAAGGCGTAGGAAAGAAAATAAAACCCAGAGAGATATGAAATAACGAATTATGGAGCGATTGCATTCGGCTCAGTGGAATGACAGCTGTTTAAATGAAATTAAGAGTATTAACTCATTAGCATTTTGGTACCACTGAAGTTTGCTGTATGTTTGATTATGCTCTGTACTTTGCTAAAATAGTCTGCTGTTATATTATAAATATGACACTTTCCCAAAGTAATATTTCTGTCTACATATTTCGCGTGTGAGTGTGGGAGAGTTTCGGGGAGAATTCGAGGGCAATTACGTGAAATGACGAACGGCGCATTTGAAAATGAAAACATGGTCTCGATCTCTCGTCTAGAAACTAATATTGAACAATACATGCCAGTGATTTAGAAAGTGGCTGGTGGTCGGGGGCGCGGGTGCTCCGAGCCCTCCGGACCCTCCCCGCGCCTCCCTCGCTGCCTTTGTCTCAGTAATGAATCCGCCAAACGCCAAACGTCACCGCGCAGGCTCCATTCAGCCCATGCCACAAATCATATGCCAATCGGCAACCCGACGGAAACTCGACCTTTTAACCTACTCTGCTAAAACTAATTTCCCGTCAACATCCCTCCGACATGATACCTTTTTAACATGCGGCAACAGGAATTTGCTTAGGTAGAACGTGACGTTTTAGAAAATATTCCGTTAAATGCAAATTACGGACGTTGTGATGGAAATATAACAGTGGATGGAATAAATTGGGTAATTGTTTAAAATTTCTTGCTAGTATCAACTCATAGCATGTTTAATATTTAGTGGTGTAGTGCGTGCGGTGCAGGGCTCGGAGCCACACCAAAGCTTGAGCCCGCTGCGTGGCGGCACACCGGCGGCGTCTGAAAGCGCCCACAGAAACAAACCACCTGACTGGCGGGGGCCCGGCAGCCATTTGTAAAAATTGCCTTCGCCGCCATTTCTGCGCGAGAATTTCATATTTGGAACGCCGCGGGGTGGAATTCGCGAGTAGATTTGACATTTTCACCATCATGGCCGCGCCATTTTATTGTTTCTAAAACAATGCACGCCGATGGCCGTTTCGCCTTCTATTGTTTAGACTGCCGCCATTTTTAATTCGAAAATTAGGGGTTGGGTTGTTGTTATATACAGAAAACAAAGAAGCATTGTTGATGGCCAAAGCCACAGCTCAAAAAAGTTCCTATATATGTCAGGCTTTCCGCATCGGTAGTTAGGTAGACGACTCGACAGCAGTCAAAAAAATGTCATAAAAAAAGTGAGAAAACAACATTTGTATATCTCAATCCCAATATTGTTGTTACAAAAAAAACATCCGGTGAACAGTTCCGTTCGGTGCGATTGAAAGAAATGTTTCACAATTACGGATGTGTTACTAAACACTGGATACAGTCTGCGAAAATTAACACATTATTAACTGGTAACGTCTACAAGCTTCTCTATTACTCTAAACTCGCTGAAGGAAATGAGTTTTTTTCTGTCAACGCTTAGGTGACGAACGCCTGATGGCATCTACCTCGACAGTATTTTGTTCCCTATGGGTTATAAAATAAGGGTGGTATTGGTGTGGAGTACAGCTTGTTACTCCATGGTGTCGGATGACACAGGCGCCGCAGTTTCGCTAAGTGGCGACAGTTACAATAACAACGTGTTAATATTCACCGCTTTGGCCACTTCGTGTATCGGATTCTGTTTCTGTTAACGACTGATTGAGCACGGTTTTACTCGCTATTTTTGGGTTTATTTACAGAAGTGACAACACTAAGGATTCCAAATATTGTCGTGCAGCATTTGAATAAATCGTTATTTTTATCCGTTCAAGATGCATTTACTCAATTTCAACAGGCATATTTTTTTGTCTACATGGTATTGCCATCTGCAACGTGTTTATTTTTCTTAACGTGTTCTCCCATTTTTAAACAGGAACTATTTACTAATTGTAATTAGTCGCCTTCAGGGCAAATGTAATAATAAGTGTCATAGGAAAGCAGCCCGACAGCGAATATTGTTTGAAAAGTGTCGGTCGGCGTCTGTACCTACCCTGTCACAATCATCTGTCAAATACTACCGCTTGTTCCGCGGAGTGCGGCCATAATTTACCTACGAGTTCGTTAATTAGACAGAATTAATTGTAGGTACTTTAATTTTTTTTTTAAGAAGTTACTTAATATTTTTTTTTATTCAATGTTTTTATCGCCTTGTATTTTTTTCGCATGCCTAACATTTTTTTGTTTATGTATCTTAATGGAGAATAAAATATTTTTTATACATTCGTGTGTTCATCCACCCATTCATCTATTAATTTGTTTTAAAACGTTTTTTTACCGGTCTTTTGTGTCGTTCTGCTGTTAGACACGGGCCTCCTCTCAGAATGAGAGTGGTAAGGCTATAATAGCCTGCCACGCTTGCTAGCTGCGGGTGGGCAAACTTCACACGCTCTAAAAGAAAATATTTTAGAAGTGAAAATTTCTTTAGCTGCGTTGAGCACTTTTCGGTAGGCGGTAAACTTAGGGTTTCGCGTCGGCGACCGTCACCGACATGCTAATGTTCGTTTTATAATTTTATATGAACTCAAAGTTGTGTAGGTTTTCTCACAACGTTTATCTTCCCGTCGCAGCGAATGACATTTAATCTTAACATGCTTATTTCTAAAGAGCGCGTCAGGGGTCGAACCCCTATCCACGGATTAAGAATCTGAATTTCAACCCAATAGGCTATAACTGCTAATCAAACTAGACTGTCACTGTTAAAAATAACTGTGAATTATCTAATTTGGACCCTAATTATTACTACGATCGTTTCATCATCATAAAAAAAACGTAATTTCACGCCTGCAATCCCTGAAGGGGTAGGCAGAGGAGTGTAGTACACATCTACGATTCACAAGTTCAACATCATCTCTAGATCATTACTGTAGTCCTATACTCGTATATTAGCAACTGTGAAACTAACCACAGTATACTCGGTGCTGTCCATGAACGGGATGCTTGAACGGAGAAAATAAATTCGTTTTCAATTAGTCAAAAAAAATATTAATTGTTATTTCTATTATCTGACGTTTTGTAGCCGATTTTGAAGTTTTAAATTGAAGTTGTGTTGTGAGCTGCCGTTTTGTACTCATTAACGTGGGTACTAGCTACATTTATTTGAACTTACCTACATATCTATGTATCAACAGGAATGATGTCACGGAGCCACAAAAACGGTGCAGCGAGACGTAAACACCTTGAAATAAGACATTAACAAGCTGTACCTATACAATTTTTTTCGAATAAAGTCTCATCAAAATCTTCCGTTGACACCAACTGCTGGCAGCAAAAACTGTAAAAGCACCTCGCTCTACGTAGTTCACTATTATACACATATTTTTTTTTATTTATATAAAAAGTACATAGTATCCGGCAGACCAGCGAACGCACCAGCACTCGATGATTTCTGTCGCAGCTCAGATCATAATAATATAACATTATTATGGTATTTTTGTACCCCTAATATAATAACGTGTCAAGTGTCACCGCGTGTCAAGTGATCCAAATATCTGCATCAATATTAATTCACAGCTACTATCTTCCACTGAATGTCTCCTAACTCTCATACATTATGTTGAAAAAGGACATTCGTATTGCATTCTTAGAAATTCTCTTCACCATTATCTACATCAGCACTCGCATCAATGACCCAGTAGAGTCGACACTCGACGAAGTAAACTTACATTTTAAAATTTGTAGTTGCTTGCCAGTGTTGCAATAAAATTGACATAAATCAATAAATGCAAGTAACTGAAACAATACACAACGATTGCTAATAGCAATTCATTAAAAGCGCACGGGTTTACGGTGCATGGGTACTGACCAAAAGTTGTCAAATTGTAACCGTTTTTAATAATTTAATGAATTGTAACCGCTTTTAATAATTTAATGAATTGTAACCGCTCTTAATATGTAATTTAATGAATTGTAACCGCTCTTAATATGTAATTTAATGAATTGTAACCGCTCTTAATAATTTAATGAACTGTAATTGCTTTTAACATAATATAAACACAGTATATCTATTTGGAAATTTTCCTTATTTTTCCAGACCCTTTATAAAAATTTTCATAAATTTTCTCTGTACACTAAATCTCCAAAATATTTGGTAGAATGTAATTAGAAAAATATAGGAAAGAAAACACTAATAATTGCCGATACTCACCAGAGAGCTGGACGGCTTCTCCGGCCGCCACGATCGCCAGCCATAACCACAGCACACCCATCACTGCACATACGCCTGTTCCAGCTAACAACGTCTTGATACAACCGCGTGCCCTTCGTCTGGTGCCAAGCTCGCACTCGCTGGCCGCGGCTGTCAACAATGACTAAACCTTGGTCGCAGCCGTCGAAGAAATTATATTGAAGCAATTCTCCCACTATTTCAGCCTGCTCTTGAGTTTACTCGTATCAGCCGAAAGCTACTCGGGCCGACCTTGGACGTGACTCGATTTGATATCCTTAATGGACTTCTAGTTTCAAAGACTTGTTTTCTCTTCGTCATTAGGAACTTTAAAATATGTTAGAATTATTTTGTTTATACGTAGAAATAGTTGTAATAACAAGAATGTGGAACTGAGACTAAATAATCGTCTAAAAAAAACTAAAAAAACACGCTTTTATTGCCAATCGAACTAAAAACAGGAAAAATTTTTTTAATGACTAAGAGATTATATTACAGTCGTAGAAGATCGAACAATCAATTATAATGCATCGCCTCAAACTAAAATTATAATAAAATTTAAGTTATTAACAGAATAATTCAATTCAGAGTAAAATCGTGGAGTGTATTTTACTAGGGTTTATAACTATCCTCCTAAAGATGGTTGCCAATGGAATGATTGTAATATTTAAAAAATCAAGCACCCCACGCTTTTTACTCTGAATTGAATTATTCCGTTAATAACTTAAATTTTATTATAATTTCAGTTTGAGGCGATGCATTATGATTGGTTGTTCGACCTTCTACGACTGTAATATAATCCCTAAGTCTTTTAAAATTAATTTCTAGTTTTTAGTTCGACTATTTGTATGACTGCCTCGTTGGTCGAGCGGTTGCAAGCGCGACTGCCGATCGGGAGGTCCTGGGTTCGAATCCCGGGTCGGGTGCTATTAGATTTTTCTAATTTAGAATTTCTAGTAGTGACTCGGAGTCTGGATCAGTCCCCGCTGCATGGCATTAGGCTCACCACCTATTCCATGGGACTTAAACGTAACTGGTGAAACGTGGGGGTGTGGTAAACCCCTCTGCCTACCCCTTCGGGGATTACAGGCGTGATGTTACCTAGTTCGATTAGCAATAAAAGCATGATTTTTAGGTTTTTTAAATTATTATTTATTCTTTTTGCCTTGGCTTGTATCCTTATGTTTATCAACAGTTACCTACTCGTATAAATGTTCAAGGTCGCTAAGGTAGCGACCTTAGCGAAGTTCGCCTTTTGTTTCAACTCCTCATTACGAAGATGTCATAATAAGGGGCTGAAAAGAAACTAATAAATATAAAAATAAATAAGAGGGCAATACAACAAGTCCTACGTTAGTGATAAGGGAGGTCTTAAATGTAGTAAGAGAAACAAATAATTATACATATATCGATAAGGAGCAATAAGTAATCATATTGGAATAGTTATACACTGTAAATCAATGGAATTTATGAAAATCACTGATTACATAATTAAGAAATACTTAGAAGTTATGTTAAAATTATTGCAACTCACAAATAATAAGCATTTAGTTTACATATCTAGCACTTTATTTTAGAGTGCTTTTTTGTAAGATTTATAAATCACTACATAATATAAAACAAAGTCGCTTTCCGCTGTCTGTCCCTATGTATGCTTAGATCTTTAAAATTACGTAACGGATTTTGATGCGGTTGTTTTTAATAGATAGTGATTCAAGAGGAAGGTTTATATGTGTAATAACATCCATGGTATAGTAGAGAAATACTGTTATTTTGAGGTTTCTAATATAACGACTTTTTACATTTTTACCTATTTATTATTTTTTTACAATTCATATACTACAGAATGTTGTTATATACAATTACTGTATACTACTTTTCCGGGCAGGACGACGTCCGCCGGGTCCGCTAGTGGAATTATAAATTACAAAACGAACTTCATATTAGGATAGACCCGACTCTTAGTCTACCGCTCGTGTTTTAGGAGTCGGAGCTTCGTAAAATATATTTTGAATTTGTGATAATTAGATCATTATGAAGTACATATTATCATTCGTATTCCTCCTATTTCATATCATGAAACGATGCCTGATAACGATGATTTAACCCTATAGGTCAAGATTCATGCCTAGCCTTGGAGGAAACCACAATTCTACAAGCATTAGGATTCGATGTGATTTACTCAACATGACTCTGACCATTGATGGCACAACGCGTTAAGAGTTCACGTGCAAATGTTTTTTGATGTCTGCGTTTTGCGTCGACGGTGACAAGACACATCTTTTTGACCAAAATGATCAGCTACTAACTGATAGGGGAGTCAAAGGTTTCCGAAATTCGAGCATTTTGTGCTCTCTGCCAATTCCGTAAAAAACCTGGCACGATATAACAATGATGATAACAACCCTTGTACCGCGTGGCTTGCCGCGTGGTCGCGTCGTTCCGGAACATTACTGTACAACAATACAAGATGTTCAGATCTCGTTTGGTTAGCTAATTAATTGTGTTTACTTCGCATCTGATTACATTTAATTGTAAAATTATCTGACTGTCGGCCGCCGCGCACTTCATTGTCAATTACCTGTTTATGTAATCAATTGTGGTTTTTGTAGTATACGAGTTTATTTGTCGAGTAATTAATACACTAGTAATTACGTACATGTTGGTTACGGTTCAGATGGGTTATCAGCTGAGGGTGCGTTGCTATTACCATTAGTAAGATGCATTCATGCTTGAGAGAGTTGACATTCGACAGGGTGATGTAAAAATTTTCAATGTACAGAACTAACAAATGAATGACTTTAGAATTTTGCGCGGGAACATCAGGATTTAGTATAGTTATACGAGAGTACAATTCGGTGTAGTTATAAATACACGAGAGCATTAGGCACCTCGCTCTATCACGTAATAATGGGGTATGGCTGCGTCAAAGGCGCGAGCGGTACACATTGCTAGGTGGAGTTAGGTGGCGCGAAGTGCCAAGTTGTTTCCTGCGTGTTATAATAATGTTACCTGATTACTGTGTTCATGAGTTTTGTTCATGACGCTTTCCTTCACCGAACTCATTACATTAGGCTTAGCCTGTAATGCTAGTTTTAAGTTATGAAATAAATAAATAAATATTGGGCGATTGGGCTGCGGCTTCAATAGCCGCAAAAGACAAATGTTTGGGAGTTTAGCACGAACTTTGTTTGAGTAGAAATGATATTTATTTATCAGTCTACTGATTATGAGAGCAAAGGTTCTGCCTAGTTTGAGACTAAACAACCGTGTGTTTTGCAAGGCATTTTATATAGGTCTGCTGCAAAGCTTATTTGCTGCTGCTTATTTGCTTAGCTGCTTATTTGCAAGGCATTTTATATAGGTCTGCTGCAAAGTCAGAAAGTTTTCCACTGTATCACGCTCAACAAGCATTACATTCTGTACGTAATTTCCA
>DWME01003359.1:0-18508 GCA_018244795.1 Parelbella ahira ahira | reverse complement strand
TATCCAAATGAAGACTGGACACATAATAAATTTAGGTTCCGCAGTATATAGATATGGAGATATCGAGAACGGTTGGTTTTGTAATAAGCTACATCTAGAAATCAAAATATGGCGACGGTGATATCCTATAATGATGATGGAAGCAAAAGTACATTAAACACGAGTATGACCAACATTTTTATGTTTCAGGAGAGGACTAGTAAGTCATCTGATGTACAGCGGCCTTTGCGGGTCATGAATAAATTCATAAATATCTTGAGAAAATCCTACACGGCGTTCGATCCAAACTAGGCAGACCTGGTACTCTTGTGACCTGATAGCTGATAAGTTCGTATATATAAAATAACAGATTAACGCTGAGACTTTGTATGATTACAAGTATTAATCCTATCTAGATAATCGAACTCTTTACGTCCATTGACAGTCAACGTCATTAACCAGTAAATAATTGGGGCAGTCAAATATTAGAAGAGATATCATCATCATAATCACCAGCCTACTTCAATCCACTGCTGGACACAGGCCTCCTTCAATGAGCGCCATCGCGCCCCTTCCTCGGCTTGCCGCAACTTGCAATATCAGTATATTGAAGATATATCTGTATCAAGTCAAAATACGCACATGTCTCTATGATTCTTAACTAGTGTTGCTATTTTACATATTAAACTAGAACGCCTCATATATCTCTGCAATACGCCTATACATATATATTCTATAGGAGAGATTCGCCATTTAGATTTCATAGAACTTGACGCAGAAATGGAGACTCTAAATACACGAAGTTGAGATCTTGGAGAGGATTTTGAATATCGGTGAAGGATATTTTATAGTTTTATTTTCTTTATGACTAATCTCATAATAATATTTTTAACACATGTTATACTATACTTACTGGATATGCTTAATGAGTAACCCATAGATACATTGAATACAACTAGAACAATTGAAGAATATAATATTTGAGTCTCATTCATTTTTAATCCATCGCCGCGAGATCCTCTCAATAATATTACATAAACATTCTACATCGTAAAGAAATTAAAATACGCCCAATTTAAAACTCAAAATACGTGACATCTGGATGTAGAGCCACTTTTTGCATTAATATTGAATCCATGTAGAGTTAAATTATGGTAATTGCATTGTTTAAAACATTCTGTAATCTCGATGTAAATTAACTTTTCATTCTCAAAATGGACCGGTCATTGTGTCACTGTGACCTCAGTTCTGGTATAAGACACTTGTCCGCTTAAGCTTTTGATTGATAAGCGATCTCTAAATATAAAACTTGTGTTTGTATAAATTTATGGCGCGCTGAGGTTAAGGTCCTTGTTATAACATCCTCTGAGTGTAACTTGTTTTTATACGAACACATGTACATATATGGAACACGCCACTGCACGTTGTTCAAACCGTACTGTGTTAAACGGGTTGTTTAATGATAATGACGTTTAAATAAATTCGTTTAATGAATTAATTGAATTATAATAGATTATTAATTATACAATTTAACGGTCATTCGTATTAAACAGTTCAGTTGTAACACTTTCGATGTTACGCAGATGTTGTCCCTTTCGTCGTAGTCGGCGCATGGGGAAAGTGGTCATAACGTAAGCCGCATTCGCGTCATAATGTGTTTGTGGTAGGTCATGGTCACTTACGCTTTCGTTTCGAGAATCTAAATAGATAGAGAATGGAATTCGGCGGTAAAATGTACGCGTGTTTAAGTAACGTACGATTTTTTATTGGCATAGATCAACTAGTTGGTCCAGTTAGACTAGTCGGGATCTCCCTAAAAACACACGATAGTAATACCAGATATAATTAGATCATGCTTTGACTTATGGTTTGACTAGTTAGTGTAATTGCGTCATTATCAAACGGGTTGTAAGCACGACAGCTAATCGAAAGGTTCTGGATTCAACCCCCGGGTGGGATACTACTAGGTTTTTCTAACGTGAAATTTCTAGTAGTGGCTTAGAACAAGAATACAAGCATCTAGACTTAGTTTAAATTAGCAAAATCATCATCTTTATATGTAGTGACCGCGACTAGTTCGTTCATTCGTCATTGACTGAACTAAATGACGTAAATAATTCTCTTATTGATCTATTCGTGATTGGTTTCTGATATCCACAGACAGCGGCAGCCATTTTTAACTGCTGCTAGCTCATTTGCTATTCTCTTGATATAAAAAAAGTTCGAATCTAATGCGTATCTCCGCGTAACATTGACACACTTGACTGACACATTGACATCTGCGGCAATTACAGAGGTCATCACATTATATACTAGATACATGATGAGGTAATTATACTGACAGTCCCTATTGTTGCAGATCTGTCACCAACTTAACATTAATTATTTTACTTACAACTCATAAGACTATCTGACATTAACAATCCTATTCCTATAGTCCTATTCGAGGACAACGGCGAGCGTTCATGGGAGTTAGCAGCCTCTTGTAACTGCAACCTGCTCATTCATAAATCTTTTCACTTTAATAAACAATAATTTCTATGAGTTTATTGTTATTAAATAATTAGTACAGGGTAGTATATCTTAATACTACATCTATTGTAGGCCTATAGTCTAGAACTTTCCATGTCGAAAACTCGATAAGAGACCGAAACAGCTACACAGAAATTAATTAACATTCCCAGATAAATTAATTATTCGTGGGAATAAGTTTGATGAGCATGCGAATAATTCACCACAATGTAAGATGTACCGCCGTTTGAATCGCATGTTACTTAGTAATTATCTGTGAATCTAGGAGTCTAACATTACAAGCAGCTAATTAATAATGGTAAATTATACATCAGGTATGGCAACACAGTTTGCATGTCGATGTTCGAATCATGTCTATTTATCTATCGTGATCGTGACTCTAATGTATATTAATATAATTAAACTGAAAGTGCCCTGTTGGCTTGTTCCCGCTAATATCTGAAAGTACAGGTCGGATTTCAAAAATTCTTGTTATCTGTTGCAGACTGATTGATAAGACATCCTATAGACCCCCTAGATTTATCACATAAATGTTAGATAGTCTTAAACACGGAAATTTGTAAAGTAATTGGTAATGAAATCGGCTAACGAAATATTTTATATACGTGCGCTGGCGTAATTAATACGTAAATATAAAGTACTAAAACATATTTATTATTATTTATATTTTATTTGGATGCATCGATTAGGAGATAACATAATATTAAAATAATTCATTACTTCTCTAATCTATACCTATAGTACTACGTGGTGCAACGAAAAAAGACTAAAAATATTGTCTGTGTTAAAATACAGGTAATTTCATATCTGCGGTTTATTTTAAACGCAGTCAGTGCACAGTGCTAGTTATTTGTTTTAAACACAGCTAGTGCAAAAATGTATATAATTAATTTTTGCTAAGTAAAATATTTAGAAAAAATGGTCTGATTGGTTTATAATCGTCCTAAGTTATGCTACTCTCCCAATTATCACATCCTAGTCAGTCGGCACGAACTAACGCGAATACCAGACGACATTCATATTGTAATAAATACCTGTAAATTAAACTCTATGTTTTAAAGGTAAAACATTACATACTTAAAATTTATGAATTTACTTAAGAATCGATACCATAATATCAACAAATTATTCGGATCTAATCGGCTTATGGAACGTGCGACATGTAGTTTTAATCAAATATTCAAAGGCGCGTTGTCCTGGTTTTAGATTCACAGGAGAACCAATGCAGGACCGAATGCCTTACCCACTCCGAAGCACAGAAAGTCCGCATTTACTAAAAAATGAAGAGTTCCACAAACATATTGGTCATGCAACAAGTTAATGCGATTTAATCAGAACCTTATCTGTTCCATTATTAAGAAACATCTAGAACACGAGATTCCCAAAAGGCTTGGCAAATAGTGATGATGTTATAGCCATAGCAATGTAGGTCAATTGCATGTTCGAACCATTGACGTTAATTACACATAATAATGTGCATGAATAAGCGACAACGGTGTTTGTTTAGTTAATTATGTTAATTAATCTTAGATTTAAAATAATTTTAACAGTTTTATTTGAGAACGTCACATGTAATTTACATATAGACATATAACGACTTTATTTTAATATATCTTGATCGTTATCTGTCACTGTAATTATACATTTTCTATAGGTAATATTATTTGTGTTTTCTTCGGCAACAGTGTCACGAGTCTATAACTACCAGACAAATATTTACAGTACCTTCCAAAAAGAGCAAAAAGTAAACAGTCATTCTTTTTCTCTATTATTTATATTTTTTTAGATTAGAACTTTTACCTTGTAAAATAAATAAATTGGGAATTGTAAAATATTTGAATTTGGAAGACGATTTTATAAATAACAATAATCGTATCAGTCAAAATTACGTTTTATTTGGATAAGCATGATATATTGATTAGTGAAATAAATATTGCACTACAACTATAATATGATTTAAAATCCTATGTCTAATATAACTATTAGATTTTTAACACACATGACATGATAGCCAGTTAATAAATAACTTCAATAAAATATTTCGCATAAACAAAACGAAAAATTTTACTGTATTTTACGGTTATCTTGTTAATGTTAAAGCTTTATTATGAATGTAAATTAAGTTATTTACTGTAACAACTAAATTATTATCACCTACAGTACTTTGCACTTAACTAACTAGCTAAAGAGTAAAATAGGCATTCATTTTATGTTTTATGTACCTATATGTTTAAGTATTGCTGGTACGACTTGATCGAAGATTCTCTATGTGAAAATGAAGGAGAATATTTTTGAAAACCTATTAGAATTATTACACTTAGTTGCATAATCTATTTCGGCAATGGGCAAAGCATCTATAGTGCTATTGGAAGCCATAGATTTTTGCACTGAATGCTTTTTTCTGTTATCCACACGTCAATCAGCGCTGACAGTTCAGCCTTTCATAAAAACACATTAGCTTATAATTTATGTAACAGTGTAATATATTGGATAAAAAAGTGTATTTCTTTTTTATATGAATTTGTTATTGTTACCTACGCACATGAAGTCGCGGTCAACGCCAGACTGTTTATATATGTATGAGCTGTCAGTTTGATTAAGTCATTTTACACGCCTTGAGTAAGGTTTATTTTATTTAGTTCATGGATGCAATGTCTAGATCATTTCATTTCATATGCAAAACCTTAAGTAATTTACATTATTGCTCCCAGCGTCAACAATCTTAAATACAAAATGTCTTTCAAGACCGGCAACGTGTTAGTATCTCCCCAGGTGTTACAAATCTCCAAAGGTGACTTAAATACTCAATCTGCCCGCCCGTTTGCTTGTCTATCAACCTTTAGTTCACTGCGATTTTAAGCCCATACTATTACGGACGTTTTTTCGCATATTGTAAGTACTCGTTAATTATAAAATTATATATAACATATTAATAAGAACAACGAGAGGTAGAACTTTGGTCAGTCAGAAGTATATTACAACATAATTATATAAATAACGCAATATGGGGAGAGATATGTTACCGGAAATTAAATCTATACCTAATACTTATTTAACAAACTAATTTTTGAATCGATTAACGTTATAATTTAGCTTTAAATCTTTGGAATACTTACAAAAGTCGAGAGACAACCATTAGAAAAACCCAAAAGGATTAAAACCAAATAATTGAGGAGACTAAGAAAACTAATGAAACTGCGGCAGACAGCGAAGCAAGTTAAATGTTAGGATATAAAAATAATCTACCTTGTCTATTTTCCTGAGAGCAATTATATTTTATCTTTGGTCAAACGTCAACATTTTAAAACATATTGTGGTTCATGATATGTTTATCCTTAGATCAAACAGACATATTTAAATACTGCAATTTCAATATTGTTTTATGATTTTATCTGCACTTTTTTGCACTGAGTTTTGAAGTTAAATGATTGCTATGATTAATAACCTATCAGTGTCTAAAGAGATCGCTTCCGTATCGACTCTGCTAATCGCTCAAATTTATTTCTGATTATATTATACATTGAATTTATATTCATTACCATGTTATAATCGCAAATATATCTTTGACTGTCTCAACCGTCCTGTTGTGCAACCAACCCAGTGCAAGCGCGACTGCGGAGCAAGAGATCCTGTGTTCGATCGGGCAAAGTAATATTTTGTTATTGTAACACAATATTCCCCATAGTAGCTGGGAGTCAGGGTTTATGCCCCGTATATATCAATACGCTCATCTATTCTATGGGATGTACTACCTAAGTAATGCAAGATGGGAATGCTACACTCACCTGCCTATCCCTTCGGAGATATACAGGCGTGAAATTAGGTTGTAAATATGATTTTTAACATTCGGTATCAGATCATTATCTCTACTGAACATTGTTTCTACAAGGAAATTTCAATGCGATATAACATTTTCAAACTCTTAAATTAATTCCTGATCGTAAGGAATAATAGAATGTGCAATGGTGCAGTGGGGTTGATTATACGTTAGAACGAAAATAGCAGCTGGTGGCAACTAATGACACACAGTGTATAATCTTTACGTTATGCAAATACCTACATGCAGTCAGCTCACCTTATGTTATGAGATCCCTGCAGCTCGTGAATGTATCTGTTAGTTTGTCTTTATTTATCTTCATAAATTTTTGAACTCTCTTTATCCGTTTGTATTCTGCTTGTGTCTATTTTTAACGTAACTCTTTGTATACATAAAACATGAATAGAGACAGCTTTTAACAGACACGTAAATAACATGCGCACAGTTATGAATAAAAACAATCGAATCATGTTTATATGCCCTACAATTCTTTCCACTAAAACTTCTCCATCAGATTCTCTATAGATAGTAGTCTGTCAGTTCCCATTTGGTCCGCATGGTGAAGTATGGCATTAACAGTTATTCTAAGGGGAAATCCATGTACAACAGGTACGATAAAAGTTATAAAAATATAATAATTCCTAATAAAACAACCCAATATACCTGTATACATTTTATATATGTATAAATTGTGTTTACTGTGACTTTAAAATACAACATTTTAACGATTTTTTTTTCAAAATAACTGCATATATTATTATGAAAGGCTAATGTGAATTTTATTTATAAATATTATAATATTATTTACTAGGTAATTTATTACCCTGTTGTGACGTTTCCAATGATAAACTCACTTTATTCTGTTGTAATATTTTTTTCACCTTGAATTTGCAAATTTTATATTCGTCGTTTAATCTTTATATTTACATATTTTAATAATTTATGTATACGTAATAATGTTTTGATGCGTGAGATGAATACAGAAGGCGCAGGTCAGATTTGTAAGGACAGTGAAATTTAGCTCCTGGTGCTCTCAGCCTACCATCGTCACTATACAAAAATAAGGACAATCAATTTAATATGAGAATTTTCATCTACAATATGCTTCATACCTTGATTATCTAAGAAATAAATTTAAAAACAAAACTGAGCACACTACAACTTAGTAAAAGTTCCACTCGTTGATATACGAAATCGCTCATTCATAATTTATTACGTCGATATCTAATTTATGGGTGTTTGTTATTGGCAGCGGTTGAAAGGCCGTATCGAATACTTGGCATCTCTTTAGATACAGGCAAGACATGAACACTTATGATAAATTGTTTAAAACAGTCGGTCACTTTGAACTTGTCACGACTGTCTGGCTCGTGCTTAATTAGCGACTGTGATGTTTTAATGCTGAATGAAAGGTTTAGTCGGATATCTTTAATACAACAGTTTCTCCGTAATTATTATTATAGTATCATTACACCCAGCTTCTTGCGGTGTAGGCAGGGAGCGCTCAGTACCAAGTATACCCAGGCAATTTTATTTCCCCAACCAATTATTCATAAGAAAAATATACAACGAAAGATTAAGTAATACCAGCGATATATAAAATATGTAAAAATATAGAAGGTATTTGTTTCCATTTCCTTCCGTTATATAAGAGTGAGAGAGAGTTATGCCCATTACTGGTATGTCACATCACTCTATGTCTGGAAGACGATAATGAACTTTAGATACGCTTTTCCTTAAACAATATTTTCGTACTCTTCAAAACACTATCAAATCAAGTTACGACCTTAAAGCATCCAAAATTAAACTAGTTCACCGAGAATAGGAAAAAAAACCTACACAATATTAATTCGATACTGTTTTATTTTACATATTTACAAGCAAAATTAACAAAAAAAACTTAACTATTAGGTACAATTAATCCTAAAATCTGTTAAAGTAGGAATGGAAATTAAAATGTAACTCATAAAATATACAAAAACATAATAAGTAACTTCTAACATTCAAGCAAGCCAACATATAGAGAAAATATAGGACATAAATCAGAGAAGCAAAAACAGAAGACACACCTAAAACTAAAAAAAAACTTATTAATACTAAAAATACTTACTAGTTACGTTTAGATTATGCAGGTTTGTCTATGTAATGAAAGAGGGTTCGAAATTTAAAAAAAATTATACAAATATGTACGTTAAAGGTCTAGTTATAATAGGCGTAACTTAAATGTTCAGGGCACAAGACTTTCATCGTAAGTATCAGAATAAAAGTATTGTTACTTCATCGTGAAGTGACGTCATAGAATATTCGTGGTCATCATTGTACAAATGACAAAATGATTTCCGTTTAATGACCGAACAAAACTTTCCAGAACGCAATATAGAACAATAGGCATTATACAATACACGTTCGTTATTTGTTTTCTGCGTCGTAGCCTTAAGATTTTTTTTTGTGCTGTGACAATAGTTAATGATTTTACTGCAAGTCCGTACATCTTGTAGACAAACGTTTATTACTAGATCATTATGTTGTTTATGAAATATGGTCTGGCTGTTTCCAACATAATTATAAACTGTGTATTTTTGAAAAACCTACATTTGAATGAAATAATAGTATTAATATTTACAAGGAAAGAAGTTGTTTATAGTATATCCTAGGTATCATCTAGATAACAAAATATTAAAAAATAAAGACAGAAAATTAATAAATATTGTGAAGCATGAACGACAAACGCAGATACATCTAGCAATTTAAAAATTGCAGACGAACATCAATTAGTAAAAAAATAAAAACATAAATATCTGAATATCTTAAGCATTCATATACCAAATTTACCAAGTTTTGAAGCTTAAATAGTACAGAACATAAATGAAAGAAGCCAAGATTAAATAGAAAATTCTAGAACATTAACAGGACCCTCGTGAAATTGAGTGAGTTTACGTTGTAACTATATTCCAGAATTCTATCACTAAGGATAAAATAGTGTGATATGAAATTGGAAAGTGAATATTTCAGTGTGCCACAATAAATCTTTTTTAAAAGCAACGAAAAATCTGTTGGCACTAAAAAAAGATCTTTCGTCTGACTGAATCCTCAAGAATTTCTAGTGTTGTAGTGTATTAAAAATTAATGTAATTAAGACACAATTATTAAATATGAAGATATGAAGGTGTAAAACATGATCAATTTCTAAAGTTATTTTAATTAACTATTGTATACCATTATATAGTTTCAATATAATGACACTCAATTCAATAGACGTACTCGAAGATGTTAGTAGAAAGTTGATAAGACTTCTGGCACTTTTATCTTATACTCTAATCCTATCTAATCACATCACAGTAGCTATCCGTAACTTAGAATTATCATTGAAGCCTTATTTTGAAAGGACGTTAAATTACAATGCATTCATTAGTTGTGCCATTAAAATGCTGCATTAAGAATTTCACTGGCCATCGTATTGTAACAAATTTATGGCTTTGATTTATAGTAAATCAAAAAGAGATTAAATGTTACTCGAAATATTATATTCGTGAGTCGTTAAAGTTTTTTAAGACCTTTAGTTTTCTTTATATAACTTCAGCCTTGTAAAGGGAATGTAACAAATGTCTATCTTACACAAAAATACAGAAAAGGCCTTGATGTTTCACTAAACCTATTTAAACTGCGATGATTACATATAACTTAAAGATAACAATACTCTAATGCCGAGACTGGACATACAACGGCCACTGGTAGACATGGCCTGCTGAACCCTAGAACAAGAAAAGAAGAATTAATTACGAGACCTGTCACAATTGTTCTATCTGTTCTTTTCGCTCCTATCAAAGTTCGAAAAAGTCAAAACAATCAGCACATTTTTCTCATAATTATGTTGAGAATCTTATTATTATCTATATGTAGGTGATTTTCCATATGTACGAAAACTATTATAAGTCGATATTAAACTGTCTCTTGGAGATTAATTTACAGCATTTATCTTTAGTGTTCCAGTAATTGCAATGAAATTACAGCTTATTATAAGACATTTGCATATGTCAATATGAGAAACGATAACGCAAATAACTGTTACCTTCGTGTCGCTCAAAACAATCATCTTGAATAATAAGACTTAAGGACCTCAAATTAGGTTATAACATTGTACTAAATTTGGTATCGAAAATTTTACGAACTTCTAGAAGTTTGTTCTTTTATTAATTCCTAATGAACATGTACTTAAAATCTTGTTCCAACTAACTGAATACACTCACAGAATACACTCAGAGAATTATTGGACACAAAGTTTTATGGGCGGTAGCGGTCATTATTGATTGCTATCTGCTCTTTTGCCTCATTCCAAGAAAAATATATCAAATCGATCTGACAAAAAATTGTATAAAGAGAATCATGCTCTTCTATTGTTTGTTAGGAGTGTTTCATAGCGTATGCTATGCATAATGTAATATGGCATTGTACATACAAGATATCCTTCAATATCGGCAATGTTGCATATATCCGGTGACTTGAATCACTTACCATCCACATGACATATATGCTCGTATCTCAAATTAAAATTATAAAGACTTCTTTTGGTTGCACTGCAAAACATTTTCCACACTTTATTTTCGAAAAATTGGCGTGGTAATCAAAGAAGAACATGTTCGGCAATACTGATCGATACTCACTTCTTGGGCAGTTCTTTGAATCCTTCTGTTGAAATCCTTTTCGTACTTCCACTGAAGGTCAGCTGGCGAGTCCTTGCTGGAACCGTCGATGTTATTTGTCTCAATGTCATTTAGTTTGACATCTTCCTGTTTTCTCTGTTCCTTTACATTGTGCAGTTCATTAACGTAAGCAGGAACGAAGTATCTAGTTCCAACACCTGGTAGATTTTGTGAGCTGAGGAATTGGGATGGTGATATGTAATTCTGTATGGGCTGAGCTTTGATTGGTTTGTACTGTGGTCTATATGAGTTTGCGAATCTCTGGGCGTTGTTAAGGGGTTGTGCGGGCGGCAGGGGTACGTTGTATACCACTTGCGTGTATCTCGGCTGTGGTATGAAGAGTTGGGGTCGCCTGGAAAATAAGCAAAGCCTAAGTAGGATCTACACAACTACAAATACAGCAGCTACTGAATGAATGGGTACTATAAGCTTCTATTGAAGGTGCGTGTAATTAAAACTCGAAATTTGTAAGGATAACAAAACCTAAAAGTAAATGATTATTGTATTAGATCTAGAAACACTTACTATAGAACACAAACATTCAAATGACGATCTGTCGACCAATTAAAGAGAACGAAAAAGAAATTAGAACGTGACAAAAATAAACGAACGTCAAAACGGTGTTACAAATTAAGTAAGTCTGAAATGATACGCTCGAGAGTAAATTGTACGAGTTTTGAATACCGAACACATTGATCTCGAATATTAATTTTGTTGGCAAAGATCGTTACAAAATGACCCAATTCTATAATCATCACAAATCGATTTCTGTGATTATCAGATTGACCGTGACGACGGCTTTCCGTGGCACGGGTGACATTTTAGATGTGTCAAAATAAAATTTATCTCGTGTTACGAGCGTGACCGCTCATGTTCGTTTATATAACTTAACTTTACAGGAAACATAAATCTCTGAATAAACTAACACTACTTTATATCGATATATAATGACATTATATCTGTCATATTAATAATAAATTCATCATAATTATTTAAGAAACCGTCGTTTTAGCACTTAATGGTCTTCTCCATGATCTACGGTAATCATATAACATAACTAACGTTCCTGGAAGTCAATAACTTAAAGAAATTATAAATTCGCTCATTGATACCTTCTAAAATCATTGGCTTTAACTAAAAACCATAAAGCCTAGTTATCAAAAGTTCTCCCTAATCAATTCCGTTTCCGAAGATTATCTGTTAAGAACTATGGCATTAATATTTTTTTGCGCGACTGGGATTATTTAGTTACTTATGAGAACGTTATCCATTGAAATATGTAAACTGAGTCAATATACATACGTACTTCATACAGTATTATGTAGGATAAAAAAGGGATGATAATGTTACCAATGGGCGTTGGGATCTGGTGCGTCGTTAGATCTTTCTTCCCAGACTGGCGCAGGCGCGCGGTAGGGCTGCGGCGGCGGCTGCGGCTCCGGCGTCGGCGGCTCAATCGGCCCACCCTTCGTGCCGAACTTTACCATGATGCCGTGTGCGCTCGACACGCACACCAACAGGCAAGTCAGCAGCTGCAACAGAAAAGGAGATTATTTAATGACTTATATGAGCACGACAATATGTGTGTATGCGTGCGGAAACCCGTGCATGTCGATATGCGTCCATGCGCGGTTGCGTGCATGCTTGCATGAGTGCGTGCGTCCATGTTTTCAAGAGTGTGTGTAACGTAAATTTCGTATTGGTTGGTTATTGGTACACGTTACCTGAAATCTATTTTAAATCAAAAATGCTTTGCTTTTTAGAACCAAAGTTATAAATTTCTGTTATCATAATGACTCTTCAATAAATTGGATTTGAATCGATGCCACCTTAAAACTTTGTAATTTATAAAAACAGATAACACTGTCTACGTAAATTTTAACAGTGTATATTTTTCATTTGGCAAAAAAATTTACCTATAATCAGGTACCTACATCACGTCTACACAATAGCCATAAATATTCGCGATGAAAATACAATAAAATCTATTACAATTACATTTACGTAAAAGAAGAACTACAAACAATTAATTATTTCCGTGCAATTGCGTGTTAATTTATGTAATTTCAATCACATCGGCCATCTTGATCTGTAACCTTCTAGCGATTGCAAACGTTTAGAGTACGTAAATAGTTTCTCACCAAAACCCTTTCTTGTTTTAAGCAATTAACCAACTAGATCGTTGTAGCAACTTTGGACACCAATTAAAGTAAAATAGCTGACAAGTTTATTACTGAACAATCATTAACTTAAATTAGAAACAAGATACATTTTATTTTCAGGTCTGTATAATTGATTTGTTATTAAACTGAGTGAGAAAATAAAAGTAATTATAATTCTTAAATTTAAATCCTAATAATACTTTATTATTGATAAGTATTGTATTTTCAATGACCAAAATATTTTAAATTAATATTTGAATAAAAAATATTTAAATTATTTAAATTTTATTACATACTATTTAAGAATTATAAATTATATTTTGGATGGAAACAGCCACAAGAATTGTATTAAGAATTATAATTAAGTGTATTTTTAATGTTACGTTTATTCAAGGCTTTAATGTTAATCAAACATTTTCAACTATCCATACGAGTTTAAGCCCCACGCACTAATAAAATAATTTTCAAACCTTATGGGCGAATGTAAATGATAATTTATAATCCACTTGATAACAAATTGACTTACAATTAGATAAATTACATCCATTATGAGGTGGCGCAGACCAAATGCTGTGTAAATAATCTAAACCCATGTATTTCTTAAGTAAAATTATCGAACACGACAGAAACATTCGTCTGATTACTATTAATAGAGCAGACATATACAGTTAAAGTTCAAGTTAATTTAATTTGACATAAAAGTTAACGTCGTGATACTATTTCCAATTTCTAATAGGAATTAAATTCTTACCGAGACCATATAAAGCTTCCAGCGTAAAGAACTCGATGGCTTGCTTTCCTTTTAAGCAATTTATTTACCAATATGTATACGAAAAATCTTTTTCTTTGTAAATATGTCACTCGTCCCTTGCGATCTTATCTAATTTTTTTATTAAATGCTTTCTTTGAACTTTGAACATGCTTTACATGTGCATATAGATTTTTCCCCTGTCCATTGTTTGTTCGAATCGTGCAGTTTGTAACCAATGGATTTTAAAATAACACCGTGGACACACTAGTTGGACCATGTTTTGAATTTAAAAATTGCTTATTACTAGTTCAACAATAGGATAATAATACATCAATATAATCTTTATTAATAATTTGTATTGAAAGGCACAGCAAAAAAGCGCATCTCCCCACCGCATTGTAATCGGTTAGCGTCGTCTATAGATATTCACAGCATCAGGGTAGTTACAACTGTAATTTTACCAATTTATTAACATTTTACAACGATGTGTAAAACAATCATATTTATAGGCGCTATAAGTAAATGGTGTAAGATAAACTACACCCATTAATTGCGTACTTTGGCTCCGGGAATTTACAACATTGCGGCTAGTGTACGACGCTCCTTAATGCCATATTAGAACGCATTCTCCTCATATATATTTATACGGACTAATGACGTGACTTCGTTCCGAAGAAAACTATCATGTGCACCTAATTATATTTCCTTATAATAAGGTCCTAAACAAGCAAACAGTTGACATATATCCGTGAGACATCTATGTATATTATAACATACAGATGGGTTAGTTAAATGATATAATCCGATTAAATCCTCATAAACGTACTAATGGATAGATTACTACTAAATGACCTCTTTTAATCTTCCTCCGCTAATCCCGATTGGTAGGTTCGCCGAGAATGCTGTTAGCATTAAGTCCATCTGTTATTTATAACATTTCAGCATTTGGCCAGCGTGCCAAACAGTCTTAAACCTTTTCATTTTGGGAGATCTGTGTGAATCAATAGAACAAACAAGAAGATTGTTGGTAAATATAATGATAATAACGATGATGTGCATGTGTCTAAAATGTAGATTTCCATAATTTAATTGTCCCTGCAGCCCATGAAGTTTTTCTAACCTGAAATGATGCCCAGGCCAGCCATAACTAGGTCTGTACTCCACAAATCAAAATCGTGCAAACAGCACGGAAGATTATAGGTTAAATCCTTTAAAAATCGATCATTAGTACCATCAATAATAGATTAACAAATGACTTCAAGAGATCGACATCACAAACAGCGTGGCGTTCAAAGTTCTGCATTACACCTGGACCATACAGGTCTGAGATAGGAATCGGAAATGTGTCTACGCCATCTATGAATTGCTGCTATCACAATGTTAGATTGCTTAAATATCTTCATAATTAAATTGGTACTGCAGTTGCGGACACAGTCCATTGGTTTAACTTCTTACACTATTCTTGATCGTATCATCGTATGCTTGAAAATAGTATGAGAAATCGACACATTGTTAAACTCAGCTTGTGGATGCCCATATCTATTAGATGTTATAAATTACGTAGTCCCCGTCGCCATTGTTTTTGTGATGTTAGCACATCAACCTTGCGACCACATTTTTCTAAATGTACTCTTTTATTAAAGGTTGGTACTCATTTATAATCTAACAATTAAATCAATGCTACATGCGATTTCCTCACATTACCTTTTAGTTACATTACATTACGTTTTACTACTACTCAAGTACTGCGAGCTTTAAGTTACTTTTGCAGTTATTACATACTATTAAAACCATACAATTTGATAATTTGGTATAACACACGTAGAATTTATAATTTAAGATTAACAATTGTGAAAAATTTTACACCACATATTGTAGAGTTAAGTTAGTAGGTACCTACCTAAATTGAATGAATGCAATATCCGTGGTAACTCTGTAACATTACACATTCCATTACATTACACGTTTGTTGCCAGCGCCAACCATAAAACACTCGCTATCGGTTTATCTTGATTTTTTGATGGACTTTATCTATGTAAGTCGAATTACTCGTTTTTTTACTCGTAGATATGGTGCCACGGCTGTGTGGCAACATTAACACTGCAGATTTCAGGGGCATTTAAGCGCTTATCAAATTTCTACACGAGATTAGACATCTGCGCTTAGCTAAATTGAATAGTCGAGGGAAAAAAACTTCAAATCAAATATTTAAATTAAGTACGTTGCAGAAAACAGTGATGTAAGTTGGATTCATTCTGTGCCAATTCACACAATGTTCTCTTAACAAATTTACGTATTAGCTGTAGATTTGACTTAGTCGTCTAATAGTCTTTACCTAGTAATCTCATAACGATACTGATTTTGTCCAAAAGCATTTCTGTTTGGGAGAGATCCACAAAGGATTTTAAGAAAAACACAACACCTAATATTATCTACTTACTACGGAATAGTACTAAGTAATTATTTCGTGGAAAATTTTTAAACAAAATTATTGACATATCCATTTGATATTTTATTATCTTATAATTTCATTTCCAGAATAAATTGATATCTTTGTACATACATATTATTTACATTATTCCAATAGTATGATAATTACTGGCATAATGTATATTATATGTATGTATATCTAAACTTATTAAGTGATGTTGTTCACGTACCTGTAATCTCATAGAGAGTTTCATTGTTGTAGATACTGTCGCGGTTGTCTATTTAAAATTAAATAGATTAATCCTCCTGAAACAACATTTAACACAAATAAATATTTTCACAAAGTAAAATAAAATCTAAAGAAACTTTTCATTGCTAGTTGATACATTTTTTAAATTCCTTCAAACCATCTAAAATTTAATAAATCGTGTATTAAATTAAAATAAGTATTATTATATTATGCCTAATATGTTTGTTTACAAAAGCGAGAGTAAACTACAAAATTATATTACATTACTCATATAGCGTATGCAAATTAAATGTGCTAAGATTTACATCTTCAGTCATCTTACGTTCATAACGGCGTTAAAACGAGTCGAAACTCAAAGATCGATAACAGATTACAACGAATGCCGGTCTTGTAACATTACAGTTACAAATAACATTATTATAATTTATTGCCTGTTTTCGTTAACATACCATACAATAATTCTTTACGAACGACTGCAGGCGATTATAAAACAATTACGCTGATATTCATACGTATTGCAAACTAATCCTAGCCTTTTGTAAACTTAATACGCAAGTTATAAATTATAATAAACTTTAAGCAATAACGCTCGCCGCGATATGATAAATGTCCACAATTATGAAATCGCCAGGCCTCTTGTTTGTGCAAATGTAGGATTATCTCTTAAGTATGGATTGCGTTTGTTAGTATTAGCATAAGTAATTTAGCAATTACGTAGTTTTAGTTTTCAGATCATGAAGTAACTGGTGCTTCCTTAGATATACAATAATTTTATCTAAGGCGTGTAAAGTCTGCTAATTCATACTTGTCCCCAGCTTGGCAGACCGTAGCCTTGAGCCCTCTCTTTCCAATAAGAATCTCTTATCCAGTGGTGGTATTATAAAGCTGATGATAATGATGAATAGATGGTCTTACAAAGTGTACTAAATTCCTATTCTGATATGAAAAGGTTTAATACCTACCTATAAAATGAAACAGTTAACATTCTGTCAAAGAATGACAAATAAAACATATTATTACCAGCGTATAATTAGAAAACATTTTAAATTGCAACATCGGTTTTAATATTGACTGATCTATGACTAACGTTATGAATGACTACGAACAGTAGTAACAAGAATACAAACAAACAACATACATTTTGAAATTCTATTTGTATACATATTATTCATAAGACGACTCATTTAATCTCAAGAAAACGGTGTTACGGAATCGGGCAAAGAAAGGTGAACAAGTCGGTTATCGTACTCACGCATCACAACATGGGTTAAATAGAGCTTGCAGTTTCGTACAATGAAGAGCAGATATCGTTTGAAAACATTTCGCAATATGCGAGTATTTGTCACACGAGAACGAACACGTCAGAAGATTAAGTCAAAATGGTCACTAGTGTTACGACATTATATCGTTGATAAAGTGAGATGAAGTTTAAAAACGTAGCAATGTAAAGCGTGCAAAAATAACATTTTTTATCTATTAGTTATGAGTAACAGCTTTACTTCCAACAGTAAAGCTGTTAACAGTTAAACTAGGCCAAATAAGTTTCATTTTTTTATAACAGTATGTTTAATGTAAACAAATTTTATATCTCTGTTTAACCATTTACCCACATACTAATCTAATTTTTTAATGAATATTTAATTTGCGTATGTATGCTATACAAAGGTAATGTTAATATCTTCATTATAGAGATAGATATCTTGCAGGAGACCTGCGACAGCAAAGTGATTATCTACGTACCTAGTACACAAGCTTATAGGAACAATACTACATTATAAAAATAATGGAAAATCAAAGGATGAACTACATAATTTAAACATATGTTTTCACGACAAACTTTAAAACGAACTAAAGCTTAGTTCGGGTTCTTTCCGCATCCGGCATTTG
>DWME01003358.1:0-18512 GCA_018244795.1 Parelbella ahira ahira | reverse complement strand
TACCAATTCTGGGTAGGTTTACTATTTTTCTCATTACCATCATTATCACCCGATGAGCATCATGTGTGGTTTTTGTCCATATTCCTCACGGGCACGCGGGTTGGGGATATTGGGATATTTTTCCTAATCGTAATTATTAAGTAATAGGGCTTTAATTTATTCACCAGTAAATGACGCATTACGATATTACATCTAATCCCTTTTATGAGGAAAATGTATACATTTTCCTATAGTTTATAAGCAACTGATAGTGGCATTATTATAAGAAGTTTATATCCTATAAGATTTTATATTGTGTCTTCTGTAAAGTCAGTATGCTTGGGCTGGTGGTGGGACTAGTGTAGTGGGAACAAAAATGTAACACCTCTGGTAACCCATGCTTGTATCGATAAAGTACCACTCCGGAGAATTAATCACTATAATATGCTGGAATAGTAAATTTATAGCTCAATAAAGAATTGTATAAAATACATAAATAATATTATGATTACGACAAAAAAGCTTTCGTTGATATTAGAATACCAAAGTAAATTTGTTTGAAAGAAACAACGACGTCTCACCTTACATTAAAACGTTTATTGAACACGCTTACTTTCTTCCGAACTTAATTTAACATGAGGATAGCGGTCATGAATTTTCTTTTCGTTTGTTTCTCTCTTACACACTCATTTGTCCCTTTCTAGCAATAATGTCATGTCCTCTTTCAACGTGGGAGAACTGTGCCTGTGATTCCGAGGTATTTGATATCCAGCTAATATTTATCGGATCGATTGTTGGTATTATCAGGTAGAATTAAGAGAATTTGGAAGAAGGAAGGATGTTTAGTACACATATTTATGTTCGATAAATCGTTGGTTTTAAATTAGCAAGAATAGTCAAATGTAATTAAAACATTAATTACATTAATAATAATTAATATATAGAAGACCAGTGGTTGCCTAATGGTTAAGAATTCAGCGTCTCGCTCCGGGGGTGATGAATTCAATTCCAAGGCGCGCACCTATTTATAAAAGTGCGTTTTAAGTTTAAATATCACTTGTTAACGGTGAAGGAAAAAATCGTGAGGAAACCTGCACAATTTAGAATTTACTGTAAAAAAAAATATTTCTAAGGTGTGTGAAGTCCGCCAACCCGTACTTGGCCAGCGTGGTAAATTATGGCCTCTCTCAATATGAGAGGAGACCCATATTCCAATGGTGGAACGAGATAAATAGGTCGATTATTATTTATATTTTATTTATTGATATATGATTTGATGAGATTTATTTATTTTCGTCGCTAGTTCGTCATTTGTTTGTCGTCTTTAGTGCTAGTTCGTTGAAAGAGATTTCCAATGTTTGCGGGTAGAATTTAGCCTTACCTATATATTTTTATGGTAATGTTCAAACATGTTTATATGCATACATATTAAACTCTACGATGGATTAATCAATAGGCGTAAATGTTATCGTGATTAAAGTATGTGCTATTGCCTCAATTTGCCTAAAATTATATTTCACGCTGATAAAATCGTCGAATATGTTAGAGGTTTCTGAATGTTTTCTAGCGCGTATATTGTCTAGAACAAGATTTTAGAGCTGGAGGTAATTAGATGGAGGTATTTAGATGGCCCGCATAAATTTTTGTTTTATCTAACATGTTTTCACACCAGCCTTACATTATTGTGCTCAATGCGTGTTTCAGTTGGTCTGCTGTCGTCAAGAGTATATGCTCTCTGATTTCCAAACAGTTTCTTTTACTCGAGGATGGATGTGTCTTTTAATGGGTCCGGGGATTACATGATAATACGAGTATACAGATATAGAGGGTTCACGCGAGGCTGTATTTTGAGAGCAGACAATCATATTGTAAATACATAAATAAATACGTAAATACATAAATTTGTTGTGCCCAATGAATTTGTCCTATTATTATTAGGTAGGTATTAAGCATAGTCGCTAGCTATGTGGTGGTAGCGATTTTCTCGTAAGTCGAGGCTCTAGACTCTAGAGTATCATAAATAGTCGCCACAGGTGATCTGCGGAAGCTAAAAGTTGGACCATAAGTGTAGCCTTACTGACAAACATATTTCGGGTGGTTGTTGCCTTTCTCACTGAGATCCTAAAACTGTGCTTATGTAGGTTCAGACAGAAAACGCCAATTAATTTAATAACCCTCGCAATCACAAGCAAAGCTCTCCAATGTTAAAAGAGGTAGGAATATTGTTTTTCAAAAAGGATGAATAGATGTTCAAAAGAAAGAAACGAAGGCACGAAAAAGATCAAAATGGCTACACCGCTATTGTCATGTGTTGAAAAGGTTTTTGAAGGCTTATATTCATTTAACAACGAAATATAGCATATGAACGGTCAAGTGCATTTAATACCGAAATATATAGTATATAGTGAATCTTCAATTTTGGTAAATATTTCTTAGAATAATCGCTTCATCCTCATATTTAATTAATACACAAATTTAAATAACTTGTAGCTATAATACATTTCTTATCTGTGTATGATTCATTGTAAATGTAAAGCGTATATAATTGTCGGTCACTCGATAAGGCAAAAATAAATCTCTAAATAGTTGCTTCGCTTGAAAATGCAGGTACATGCTTATTTCATATAAAAGGAAATTGTTTTAGCCAACATTAATTACCCAGTCACAGTGCTGGGTTCCTTGTTTGATACGCAGCAGAAGAATTTTCGCTCAGAGTACACCCTTGTAGCGTGAATACACATCGTACTCGTGTATTTGGCTGTAACTATAGTTTAATGTGAACACATATTGTTTACCCTTCTCTTGGTGAAACCAGAACTTTGCTTGTAGAAATCGAAATAATGTTTTAGAATTTCACTATTTTCTCATTATTTACAGATACTAATATGGTACATAACATTACAGCCGTATTAACGAATATTATTATTTTTAACGTGACGTGATGTAAAATTGTTTAATTATTTTAATCCATTTTACAGAGCGAGCGATCCACTAAGCCAATGTACTGTCAAAAATTGTATATATACTGGTAACGACACATTGTTATACACAGCTGATGCTGTCGTCATACATATACAAAAAGGACAGTTTCCTAATCAAGAATATAGGAAGCAGAAACAAAGATGGATATTCTTAAACGATGAGGCGCCGCCCAATGCGTTCTCCTTGGCTCCAAGCAGACCAAAGCTATCGGAATTAGCGAACATGTTCAACTGGTCTATGACTTACAGGTGAATATTAAATAAGTAGTTTTTCAAAAAAAATTTAAACGTAATGTTTGTTATTAGTATATCTAATATTTATATGATAACATAAATTGTGCAAAGCGTTTCTGAGGAAACAAGATATTGACTAATTAAAATTTATAGCATTCCTTTTCAGATTTAGATTTATAATTATTTTATATAATAATCTTATTGAGAAATAAACCTGATTTATTGAATTACATTAGAATTAAACATAATATCACTTATTAATACAATGATAATTATTTATTTCATACTAAAATTTAAAATTTGTTGTAGAAGCGACGCAGATATTCCGGTGCCCTATGGTCGTACTGTGCCCTTAACAAACGTTACAATACAAAACACACCAAGCAATTTACCCAAATTGATTCCTAACTGGAGTAAAAAACGTCAAGACGTACTCGCTGGTATACTTATATCTAACTGCAAAGCTTCATTTCGAATGAGGTACCTCAAGGAGCTAAAACAAAACATGAAAGTAGATGTTCACGGGAAATGTTCAGATACCAACAGAAAGAGGTACAGTATATAATGTTTATTGTCTATGTATATTAAATGTTCCAGTCTATGGTCAGACTTGGACAGAATTACAGCTATTTACTTGTACATGCATACCTACCTTGGTACATACATACCTATGTATATATTTACAACTATCAAATGTCTATGAAGTGGAGTGTGTGAACATCAGTTTGTGCTATATTTATATTTAAAATTTAATAATATATGGATTAAACTACGTCTAAGGCATAAAAGATAATTTATATTAGCATAAGAACAGTGAAATGTACCTTCAAGAATTAAAAAAACATCAAATATATTGTTTTAATTACTATAAGTAACTTCATCGTAAACAGTAAGCCCTGATTTAAGATAACACTGTATCATTAAATTCTTCAGAGCATCGTACCGAAACACGGAACAAATATACGAATCATGGCTTATAATATCGTAAACGCAAAAATGTAAAATTTGATCAATTTTATTTCATAAGATTAACGAGCGAATCAAAATTCGAATAACATTTTTGGTAAATTAAAATATTTCAACCGATATAAAAGACGAATAAAAATTGTTATCTGTTCCAACATTACTAATCTCGAATCTTACAATTACTTAGTATGTTATACGATTTCACATAAATTAGATTTTCATTTAAAAGTTTAGTACCTATAATAGTAGGATTGGAAGTAATTAGATGTGAAGAGCTGACGATCGAGCTCAGTGGCGTGCCGTTGGAGAGGCCTATGTCCAGCAGTATCCACTTCCGTCCGGAAGTACGCTGATGATGACGAATTAAGTTGTTGGTATCGTTAGCAGAAAGCAAATATACCTAATCATCAGAGCTCCTCAGAGACATGGTTTATCAGTAAACGTAGGAAATTGCTTGGATTGGAATTTTATGTCCATGTACCTACATATAATAGTATGTCCATTTATTTATGAAATATTTTTCCTTTTTCAGCTGCCCCGGCCACTTCAGGGCAGATTGCGAAGTGATTTCCGAGTACTTGTTTTACTTGGTATTTGAAAACTCAATGTGTAAGGAGTATTTGACAGAAAAATCCTTTTACCATGCATATGGCAAGGGCGCTATTCCTGTCATTTTGGGGCCCTCTAAACAGGACTGTAAAAGACTATTGCCTCCTAATTCCTATTTGCATGTTGAAGACTTTGAGAGTCCGCTAGAGCTAGCAAAAGAAATGACTAGAATAAGCCAGAATAATGAATTATTACTTTCTTTCCATCAGTGGAGAAACTACTTTCAAGTACTGAACGAGCACGGATACTTTGGGTCCAAATCTTTTTATTTGTGTCGAATTTGCGAGGCACTTAATTACAATGATGAAGAGGAAAAAGTGTACGCTGAAAACGATCTTGAAGAGTTCCTTGATCCACTTAAAACGTGCCGTTGAAGATAAAGCAATCAAATGTAATGTATTAAGTAATCGAATAAATAATAATTTATATTTTAGTGCAAATACATAAAAGAACGGAAATATAGCAAGTATGAATGGAAGTGGCGCAAATTTTCTTTGTGCAAACATTTAGCAGTCTGCAAATCATTTCGCAAAGTTTTGAAAGTTCTCGAGGGGTATTCTCTGTGAAAAATATAAATTCACTGCTCATTGAGTAATAAATTTTGTCGCATTGTTATTCAGGAGAACTCCTCCCCCTTGAAATATGATACAAGTTCATTTTTATAATACCAGTCAAGATGGTCGGTGGAAGGCACTGATGTTCAGTGTTTATTCTTGAAACTTTAATGTAACTGCATGACATAACTACGTTAAGTAATGATTGGGACTTCATTTGTATTTGATACGGTTGGAATGCGATGAGATTGATGTGTACATCTGATAACGATGTGTTAATTTTGGTCGAAAAAAAATTGTTCTTGAATAGTCTTTTGAGGCTGTTGCTTAAACAATGAATAGGTACAAAAATTGTAAATGCAAGTTACAAAGTATAAGCACGAATTTAAATTTCATTATCATCAGCCACTGCTCGACATAGGCCTTCCCCGATGAGTACCATTACGTCCTGTTTTCGCCTTGCAAATTAAAATTAAAATTTAATTCAAATTAACAACGGCTTCGAAACATTTTCAGTCTGAATATTATAACGAAAGCAACATTAACAAAGTAGTGTTGCTAATCTGCGAGGAAGTGGCAGATTGTTAAGCCGTTGAGAAAACTTCCTCAGCCGTTTCGTTGGCGCGAAGCTTCGGTAATTGTTTTAAGAAACACGTCAGCTCATAAAAGGCTTAAGAGCTCAGCTCAATTTCATCTTACGGACCTGTAAACGCTTTTAGCAGAAAGCTTTTTGTACATTTACATCGCTATTTAGTTTTGTATTTATAAGCATTGTAATTAGGGTATTATTCACCACAAGTATTTTTTTTATATTCTTCTGACAAAGGTATTTGAATTTGAAAGTACATATCGCAAAATATTGGTATACCTAAGTACTTCGTATAAACTATTTTACTATAATTAACATGTCTGGTTCTTTTGTATGTATCGTAAGGCATATTTTCTGATGCGATTCCAACAGATGAAGTTGTTGGAGTTTTTTTTTCAAATTTAATTTTTTTAACATGCAGTAGGTATTTTAAAACGCAGCGTAAAATCGACTTTTGGTTATAACAAAGACGTGTATGAAACAGTATGTTGTGTGGAATATTTAGTCGGGGCTTGAGCAGTTGGCTAATCAGATTTGAAAAACGAATTCGTTCCGAATAACGAACATCTGTGGTCGGACAGAAGTAATAAGAAATTGGGAAACGTGATTTGATTGTGGTGGATGCTCGATTCTCTTATTTTTTGTACGAAACGGTCGTCACGTTTTACTAAGTGAGTATGTATGTACATAAATATGTACATACATACGTCATGATATACGTAGATAGCACATCAATATAATATCATGATAGTATCTACGAGTATTAATAATACAACTTGTTACGGATGTGTGCTTACATGTTGTTAGTTTTAACCTTTATATGTATTTGTTTACGGAAAACACGCTTACTCTATTAAAATAGCGTTTTTGTGGTTTAAAGATCATTCGATCTGTTTTAGTTATGGTTCTCCTAAAAGTGAGTTGGCGTCAACCCCAAATAGGTAAAACATTAGTTAAAGACAGACAGAAATTATAACAGTAAGAATCGTAAAGTAATAAGAAAATAAGAATTATACGTAGACAAAATGTTAAACACTAATAGTAGATATTGTATCAAATTAATAGAACTTTGCAGTTATTATGTCGATTCTAATTTAGTCTACCAGTCTGGTTGTTAAATTGGCTTCCATCTCCAGGTTATATATGGCAAAAAACTTAAATTAAATGATTGTAGCTATATCGCTTGCTAAAGGTGCAAAGAAAATATCGTGAGGTAATTTGCACGATTCGTATAGGTAGATATAGGTAATATTTTCTAGTCGTGCGAAGACTGCCAACAAGCGATTAGCCAGCAAGGTATTTTATAGTTCATTATTATCAGAGATCATCTAATAGTGGAATTGTAAGAATTTGTGAAAAAATATTAACATTATTAATTCTAGATGCTAAAATATAGTTCCAGTTAGCCTTGATCTCCATTTAATAGTATTAACAACTATGGGACCATCTACATGGTCTTGTGCGTGGCTCAAAGTATATAAAAACGTAATATTACGCCTGTAATCCCCGAAGAGGTAGGCAGAGGAGTGGAGTACACTCCAACATCAGTAACGTAACTTTTACTCAAAGTATATAAGTACTCGTAATAGGTTGAATACAAACAATTGTTCACTTCTGTTATATCAGTGAATTTATATAGTATTAAATTACAAAGTCATCTGAAGATAATAAACTTAGATTTAAGTGTTATAATGATATATAGTACCTATTGATTTTTTTGTGTTAGATACATATGTATTTATAATTGGTAACAACTGATCATATTTTGATATATTTTTACAACTTGATTATTTTTGTCAATCATTAAAATAATGGTTTCTGTCGAATTAAAATTGTTGCCAATTTACGTGAGAATATTTCAATAATGATATCATCAGTTTACAAAAGCAATAAGTCATTTATATAACCGAAACTTATACAACTTACTTAACCGAAAATATTTAGGATCTTTCATCACTGTTATTATTTAAAAAATTATATAAATTAAATATATACATACATATAAATACTTCTGTTTTTTTTACATAGCAAGTACTTGTGTTCATCACACAATAATTTTTTCTATTTGTTCTGGGGGTGAATCGAACGACTCCCGGTTCAGTAGTTAGGTTCATTGACCACTGGCTCAACGGTCTAAATTCACATAGCTAAATAGTATACACATTATAAATTACTATCAAATAGTGATAACAGTATCTGTTTATGAAATAAGTCCATTTGTTAAGTGGGACGTTGTCCCAATTCTATTAGATTTATTTAAAAAAATTTCTAATGCGTGTGAAGTCTATTAGTTCGCACTTGGCCAGCATGGCAGACTATGACCTTTGTCGTTTCTTCCTGAGATGTGACCCATGTTGTAAAAGTGAAATGACAAAGGTGCGCAAAAAAATATGATACGCCATTTTTCACAAAGTATTAATGTAGCATGCTAATAAAATTAGAAAATTTCATACCATCATGCTTGTATTTCGTTGAAGGGGAGGGCAGAAGAGTGTAGTACTTACACATTTTACCAGTTATGCTATACGTCCCATAGAATAGTGGATGAGCCTATTGCTATAATATGCCAGACATTAGGCCAGACATTAGGCCAGACTATGAATTACTATTATGAATTTCGAGTTAGGAAAACCTTGTTAGAATAGTTGAAAATGTTTTGCTCGGTCCAGGGATATAACTCAGGACCTCTCGTCAGCAGTCCGGCTTTAGGACGTTAATTTATAACTAAATATTATGTACTAATGAAAAAAGAAATAAAAAAATCATGTTCTATTATTTATAGGTAAGAGCGAGTATGCTTATTTGTACATAAATTAAAAACAAAAAAGCAGCTCGTATAAGAAAATGTACCCGCGTAATACAAAATGTTTATAAAGTTTGTTTTCTTATTATTAACAATGGCGTCTTGGTATTCCCATTATTGAGAACAGCGCCATCTATTCAAGGTTCGTGAAACATTTCGCCCGTGCGTGTTAAGTTTGTTGGAGCGATTTGCAAAATTGCTCTTACATGTGAGTTTGGAGTTGTGAGATACCTGTCCAACTCCACTTGTTTGTGGAAGAATGATGCGCGATACGCGAACTCCATAACGAAGTGGCACTTAGAATGATCGCTGTTTTATGTGAAAACCAACTTTTAGAGCTGGTCGAATTTATTTATATAAATATATAAACCAGATGGTGAAAGCAATTGAAAGTATAAAGTACTCCTAAAAGTTTCTGATAGATTTATACCTTTAGTGCTTTTTATTCCTTTTTTTTGTGTTATAATGTTAAGTCCAGATATTTTGAATTAAGAGCATCTAGTGAATTAAACGGGTAGGTATGTTCTTTATTGAAAAGTTATGCCGCATTCGTTAGTTACCTATATTAATAATATGCTATCGATAAACAATATAGTTATGAATGATAACTTTATCTAAATATCGATTGAACATTTTGTTACATATCTGATATGACTACGACATGCAATGTTAATTAACATTGAGGGAAGAGGACTGTTAACACACATACGTACGTATATGTATACGGAAGTGAAAATTATATATATATATTTTCGCATCAAGCCCTTTCGGTGTAGGCAGAGAGCACGGAGTGACAAATATCTCTATCCAAACAGAACTGAAGCGCTTCTTCGACTTTCATCACTCTCTTTATACTTGCTCGCTGGTTTTAGAAACTCCAACACCTCCATAAGTAAGAACTCGACCTGTGAAAATTATATCAATAATAAATTGAAGTCAAACTTAATACGTAATAAATGAATAATGTAAGCAGTTGCGTTCGTCTATTCTTTATCCACGTAACTAATCAGTTACATATTCATATGAAAATGTTATAATCATTTAACATCATTTAAATTGTAAAATCAAAAACCTTTTGATTTTATCGTAGAATCAGTTTCATATATTACTTAAGTACAATTAGATAATTATTTTAATCTTTATAACTACGAAACTCAATTAATTGACACAAATAACGCTAAATAAAACACCTATAATATATTATGTAATATATTTTAAACAAATAAGTGACGAACATAGTTGAGTTATTTTTTTCTCCGCTTTTCTCAGAACACAACTTAGTCTCCATTTCGCCGATTTACCGAATAATGCTCCCATGAATTTGTATTAAGTGAGACAGCTAACGAAGTACTTAGTAATGTTCTAAGTTCGGCGCCGCTGTATTTCGGATTTGAATAGATGACGGGTGATTATTCAAGTGTATATTTAGAACAGAATACTGATTGCTTAAATATTTAAAAGGAAGTAGGTATTTTAATTACGTATAACGGATCGGGTAGATATGATATTCTTGCGATGCTTTGAATCTATTCCCATTTACGCAAAAGGTTATCAGCACATTGCGAGATACTGTTCTAGTAGAAGTTGAGTAAGTATTGACTAGTGAAAATCGCGTTATCGCTTTTCGGGTTCTAGGTTTATTTAGCGATCAGGACTATTTGAACTAATAGCTTACAAAAATTGTTGTCAGTTATCGACGAATTAATCCTATAAAGGATTTACTTAGAGAACTACACGTGTAGTTTAAAATATTGTTTATTCAATTACACGATCGTATGTTTGTGACGGTTGCTCCAGTTGGCAGTTTTTTAATCAGAGCGGCGTTTTATTCACAGACTACAATTGTGGTAGAATCATTGTTTAAAAAAATATCGTATAAGTTTAAAATTTAGTGCGAAGTTTATTTTCACATATATGATCTTTTTATAGCATACAAAAATATTTTTATCATAACTTTATAAAATCAATAAATTTAAATGTCATCCTGTTTTATTTAGTCATCAATGTCAATGAGTATAAACAAAATTATTGAAACGCTTATACGCTTATACAGTCTTGACGTTGTGCAATATCGTACACCGCGTGGCACGCAATGGCTTGATCAACCTTTGGATGGGTGTGAGTAACCAATAAATTATTACGCGCTACTAGGTCTCTCGGAAGGCATATTAAGTAGGTACTCGGTTCTGAATATAATTCTTAGTAACTTAGTTGGTTAGTATTTTAGTAACTTAGTTATTAAACTTTTACGCAGACGATTTTAAAATTACCGACAAGTTTGCTACTAACTCACTAATTGACTTGTCTATAATCGCAGGTACGGCGGAGACGTCGTACTATAGGCGGATGTTTAACTAATTCGTAAATGAAGGTCGTTGCTCTGGGTTTGCAGTCGGTGTTGCTTTAACTGTGATAACGATTTGGATTTTGGGGACTTAAAGCTATATTTTTATCCTTAAGTACAGTTACTTAAAATAATATATTCAGTACAGTAAGATTATTAGAAGTACTGACGTGGTGTCAGATTGCGAGCGACCTCTAAAATGAAGTAACAACGTGTGTTGTCAGTTCTTATTGAAATAACCACTGGTGGCAAACATTCAGGATCGTTTCAGTGATTCGGACATAACATCAATCAATTGGACTCAATTTTTATTATTAGGTAGTAACAGTTAAATATTACCGGATGTCTTAAAAGCGATCTAAGAACATCCGACGTAGCGAACGAAGCGTGATGGAGTATGGTCCAGACTTCCGACAGATGTGAAAGAAATTCATGTCTATCATTGTGACATAAGGATAGGAGCAGCCAAGTGAAATTAGGTAGCTTGTGTTGAAATTTTAAAACGCAATGGATGAACAAGTGAATTAATAAGGAGTTAATAAATTAGAGTGACAGTAGATGGCGACACACGACACGTCGCGCGCCTCTATTGCCGGATGGTCGCCGATCCCCACTTTAATATATTGCTGCCCCGAACCCTTGCCGTTTTCTGCTGTTTAATCCCTTGATTTATTAGGTTTAGGTTAAAGAATTTTAAAAGTTTTTAAACAGTATAGATTAACATTTTAGTTGAATTAGCTAACAAGCGTGTAATCATTCTTTTCTTGTTTCTCTTCGCTTCAGTAAACATTACACCTCATTTAAGTTTAACGATTTTTAGGTCTGTCCCAATTATGCCGCTAATGCTGACTATATTAACTTGGATTATGTATTTCTACTTTGTTTTCAATATATTTAATTTTTTATGGAAACACATTTCGTTACAGTTTCATCTGAAAGTAAGTAGCAATCTTGTTAAAAAGAAGCATTTTAAAATTCATAACAGTTAGTAGTTGTTTCGACTCAGAAATGTAAAATCACGGCTGTAATCCTTAGACACCCTTAAAGAGCAAGATGAGGAATGATTAAGGCTAATTCTGAGTATTTAGTAAGTACTTGGTTACAGAAGCATCGCGTTCTTTGGAAATTAAAAATTCCCGTATATGCATTACGTAGTGGTCTAATGAATAAATCAGTAAAAAATCCCATGTTACCTAAGTTAACGAGTGTTGGAAATAAGCAAAGTTAAAAAAAATATTACTACCTCACATTAACTTCTCTATGCTATAACAAAAGAAACTGTGAAAATGCCTGTTAAAATGTCAATATGTGTACCTACAACATACATAAATAATATAGATTCTCCTATTTGCCCGGATAACATTAAAAGTTTTCGAAACATTATTTTTTTTCACTTTCATAAGCTTCTCGAACGAGAATCTGAAGAATCGAAGACCTCTTTGAATCCATAAGCTGATTAAGGTAAATGCGGCTGCCTCACATTTCTATAATGGTCAGACGAATAGCGCGCAGTGGAGCGGTTGAAAGCGTGCGCTCAAAGAAACAAATCAGCTTAGTGTGAATGGTAAGTGGTTTGGTAGGTATGCCAGAGTTCCACTGAGGCTACTGAGACGCGAGGCTTGCTTCGTTCTCGATCGACGTTCTTTTTAAAATCAAACTAAATGTGTCACAAAAAGCCCCCAGTTTGATATTACCAAACGAGCCGAATCTTAAACAAAAGTTCACTGGCATATTTTTTTTGCTATCACTTAATACCACTGTACTTAGGTAAAGGGCATAGGATTTCGCTGAGAGCAACATAATTTACCCTTTTTGCAATCATCCCACTCAATCATATATGTCATAATTCATCTACTCGCAAATGCGAAAGTGATCCTGTCTATCTGTCACGTATGTACGTTTTCGCGTAAAAATTCGTTAAACTGATTTTTTGATGAAATTTTATATGAAAATAATTGTAACAGAATACTATAGGTACTAGGTATACAAGTTATATGAAGGACATATTTTATCTTTAGTATCGTTTTGTAGATTTTTATTCTATCAATACACGTACAAAAATAAATTATACACGTACAAATTTACGTAAGAATTCTTGTAACTGTAGGTATTATTTTTTAATGGTGGACCTCCGGATCAACAATATATGCGATTTTTAGTTATAGACTAACATCCTACTTTACCTCATATGCATGTAAGGTTGGATGCCTAAAGTATTACGTGAGGTATAGACAACTGTGTGAATAATCTTGCACTTATGACGGAATACTCATATGCGGATGTCGTGATTACTAAGAAAACATTCAATTATTTTTCTACTGATATCGAGAAAACAGTATAACGATTGACACTATAAAAAAACTTTTATCTAATAAAAATAGGTATGTCGTTTTTCTTAAATTTAATAATTTAATACTAAAACGATTTTTAAATACTGAACTCCTGGAACCGTGTCAATACATTGCAATCACTAACAATTTCATACAATCCCAGGTGACCTGTTTGTGTTAATTTAGTGCTGTAAACTGCTAGTGCTAAATCCTGTACCTCGTGCGTGGCGAGGGCGCTAGTTAGCAATGTTCTGGCTACATCTGCAATGCAAATGACGCATCAGCATTCCGCGCATACTGTTCAACGTTACCGCGAATTAACGTTTTAATCGACAAGAAAGAAAATGATTGCTTTTGTTCTCTTGTTTTAGACGGATCGGTTTAGTTCTAGGTAACGCTTGCGTTAATTTGGTTAAATCTTTGAATACTTCAGTAGTAAGGGTTGTAACATGTAGATATGTGCATTGGATTTTTAAGTCAACCTGATCTTTATACCTTAAGTGGTGTCCTAACCTAAAATGTTGGGTGTTGGATTAGGAATTTGATATTGAGACCGATCGATTGCACGTCAATATTTTGTTATCATGATCTTTCACTTAGTTGTCTTGTCGTCCTGTATGCCTTCACTTCTTCAACCTAATTGCCTTTCTAACTCAATAAGCTCACTCTTCCCTAGCATTACATGCTCGTAATTAACGAGTAATTTGTACTTGTATATGTATTGGATTAAGATGACCCGTATCTGTCAAATCTGTAATAATAATCTGCAATATCTGTAATATTCTGAAAACAGTATTTTGCATACTATAAAGTTATTGGAAAAATTTAACATCATATTTACATGAATGCACACTGTTTGTACACCTAATAGCAAAATTACATTGCAATATTTATCAAAAAATAAAACCTTATAACTCCTATGTAAAGTTCTCGAAAGGGTTTACTTCAAACAAAATATTCATAGTACGTACGTTATATTTATAAATGGTTTGTTTATGTCTAAACAAACAATTTTATCTTAACTACTATTCTCTAATGACATCACATGACGGTTCTTATCGATGCCGATTATGTTATCTAACTGGGCAATGGGCATACGCGGTACAGTTAATAGTTTCGGTAAAAATTGAATCATTCCCAACGGCTAGCTTTGCCTCACCGGCTTTTAAAAGATTCCTCCGAGTCACACAGAATTGGTTGACAAATTAAGACAAGATCTAAGCCTAACAGGTAGTACTCTCTCGCTTATCGACTTCTATACTATAATATCTACATTTATTTGATTTGATATATGTATACCAGTCTCTGAAAACAATGTCTGTTAGACTGAAGTCTAAATTTTGAAGGTACTAGTTCGCGACCTATCTGTAAGCAAAATGTTTCAATTACATTGCATGCTGTGCCTACCATATTCTCATCAAATCTAATTATACATATTTTAGATACTTTCCCGTCTTCGTTAAAATGATCTCATGGGTATTTTTTTCCTTCCCTCTAATTGCATGAAAAGATCTTTCACGTCAACTCGAGTAACATTTAGTTGTAGTAGGGACTTAAACGTTTTGATGTATCATTAACCCACAGCTGGATTGATTAATTTCCTATGAACAATGAGACATGCATCGGTAAAGTATAGTTTACATTTTAAGTCAGTAGTAGATGCTACTAGTTTGCATAATTCTCTAAACACATTCAGCTACATTCAGTTTCCTTGATTAGTCTTCAAACTAATGGCCCCCAGTAATAATTAGTTTATACATAATTATGTTCTAAGATGACGAATTTAATATATAAAAAGAAAATTTCCCTTTGTAACTCTTTAAATATTCCTCTCTACTGGCAATTTAAAGCTAGGTAATTTTAATTTTAATCTATTTATTATCCAAGTTTACGACTTGTTTGAATTTTTCAGAGTAACCGTGAGCCTTAAAATGCGTTTTGAATTAATTCTTATCGGCAAGATTCTGCCGTGTATGCGATTAGCTATCGTGCATACACAGCTAGATAACAGTATTGAAATTGATAAGCTCCGTAATGTGACCTTCGAATAGAAATTGTGGTTGTGATAAAATTGCTTACTTAGGTTTATGAGTACGTCAATAATATAATTTATAAACTGTGTCAGCTGTCGGTGTTTCATTTAGATTTAGCATTTATATATGTTTACATGTACTAGGTTGATGTGATATTATTGAGCAGGCGTAGGTCAGAACTAATAAGTGTTTGCTATTCGCAAAAAAAATATAATATGTCAAAATATTATTATTGAACGTTCTCTTTATCTATACACAAACATCACAAACATGTTTGGAATTGACAGATATGTACATAATTCTTGTAAATTACAAATTAAAATATGTACCTACCTCGTGGCCTTCACGTTAATATATTTTTTTATGTCAACTCCACAGCAATAATGTATTTTAAGTCATAGTTAATAACATACCCCATAAAATGACTAATAACTTCGTCTGAGAACTACATATGAAAACTATTTCATTTTTATCTCTTCCTCTCAGCAGGCAAGAGCGTTTTAGATTAGACGTTTATATCGTATTAACCTTGTAATATGGAAATTACACTACATCACAATGAATGTTAAGTACCTAAGCCTATTAACATAGTAGATATTATACTTGTAGTATATTATACATAGTATTTTTGTATTGTATTATTGTACATTATACTTGTATCTATATACACGAGGCAGTAGGATATTGTGAGTATATTAATAGTTCGTTGGTTAATAGTAGTTAAAAAAATCAGACACACATAAAAATGAAATATCCATATTGTATGTAAAAAATACAGACACTGCAGAAACGTGAACATAGGGCCTAGGGTCTGACATAGGGCCTTGTCTTATTTGCTGGCTCAATGAGATCGGCGAAGGGCAGAGAGCTGTTGCATACCTTGAAAGAGGCTTTTCTGTACATCAGTGACATAGTAGAAGTTTATGGGATTATAATCATTTAATTCTAGAAACCATATTTATGATTTGATTGATACATTTTTACTAAGATATTAAAATAATACAACGAGTTTCTTTATTATTCTCTAAAACAGCATGTTACGTTTCTAGCGAGATTTATAAAATTAAAAGCCGAGTTTTTCAAATATCAGGCTTATGCAAGAGAATACAAATTCGTAGAGGCATTAATTAAATTACTTTTCTAACTATACGATGCTATAACAGGTTTTACATTGAGTTAAGTGATTAACATTCTTCTACACTTATTTTTTTACGTAACACCACGCCTGTAATCCCCGAAGGAGTAGGCAAAAGAGTCTAAAACACTCCCACGTTTCACCAGTTAAGTTTTACGTCCCGTGGAATATGTATTGAGTCTATTGTCATACACCCGGTGCAGTTTCAGATTAACGACCACTACAAAAAAATTCTGCTAGAAAATATGAGTTAGAAAACTGAAGTTAGTGGGTTGTTACTTGTTTTTATTTGTAAGTATTAATGTAGCAGATTTTTGATTTCAAAATATCGCAAGATCACGCGTTATGTTACAAGTTTAATGCAGGTTACTTTGTAGGGCTACACGATCAGTAAATAGGGTAACTTTAAATTTACATTAATCTAAGTTTTTTGTTTTTATATAATACATTTGTTATATTGTGTACTTATAGCTTTATTCGAATTGGTAAGATATGTTAACACACATCACAGTGAACGATTTGTTATGAGTCACTTAGATTTATAGATCAGGTTTTTCATTTGGTTTCCTTACATTCCACTGCGAGTTACTTACTTAGTTAATTAGTAAATATTAACAATGTTAAGCTAAGTTATAACTTAATTGAAGCCATTAAGGGCAGCGATACGTTTGCTGCTATTTAGTTGACTCGGTCTTTCAATCAGCGTAGCTTTGAAGTTGGCGGCAGACGCGCACCGAGCAGCCGCACCGATCTCTTTGAAGGCATACGAAGCGTTACTGATTACCAATTTTACGTCTCAGTAGTTCGCGGTGTATTTGTTTATATGTGAAACACTATTTTTCATATGAAGAAATGTACTGCAGCAAATTGTTATTATTATTATTATATCCTCATATCAGGTGGCTTACGATGTGTGCCAGGTCTTCCAGATCGGCCGTGCTTCTTCTATATTTATCACTGTCTGTACATGCACTTCGGTTTCGGGCACTACAACCTTCGTCGATATAAATAACGTTTTTCATTTGTATTTTACATCTAGCGGAATTTCACCTAGAGTTTCTATTTCAGCACTAATATTACCGTAGCGGATTTGAGAGTTGGTAACAGCTGCAAAAGTTAGAACATAAAATACGGTAGACGAATAGTTCTGTCTCTATCAGAGTTGTAAAGAATTATACCTTCTTCTTTTTCTATCATACCTCTAATGGACAAAATGTTTTCGCTCAGTATGAGAACGGTTAAAGCGACATTAATAGATTAGTCGTTACAGCAAGTGTCATAAATCAAATTACGCAGAAAATTTGTAAGAAAAGAATACCTCAATCTAGGACTATTGGATTGGGTAGCCGGACTTTAAACCACAAAACTATCATTCTTTAAAAACATTGGTACTTTATAAGGAAATCTCGAGTACCGCAACAAGGAAAGAGAAAATGGCGTGGCTTCCTACCGAGAATCGCCCACTGGAAGTGCGATTTAATTTAGTCCTTTATGTATTATATAGTTTTCGATCAGCTTTGGTTTGCAACTGCGTTTTTATCTTCAGGAAATATTCTTGGAAATAGATCTCTTTACAAAATGAAACATTCTGAAATTTAGAAATTACAAGCTGCTATCAGAATTGCGAATACTTCAACATTTTCAATCACAGTTCAGTATCCTCTGCAAAACAACACCATGACGTCAATGTCCATTAATCTCCGGAACGGCTATCGGGTTGCACTCTCGAATCCATCAACTCGGCAAAGGCTCCATCCATCAACGGCTATTCGAAGCGATAAGCAAATCTACACCCGATGCGGAAATCGAATACGTGTAAAAACACTCATGTAAAAAGAAAATCTTATTTTCGCGTCTAAAATACGTGGGTTATTATTACACAGTATAAATAATGGCAATAGGCTCGCCACTTATTCCATGGGACGTAAGGTAACTGGTGAAACGTGGGAGTGTAC
>DWME01003357.1:0-18514 GCA_018244795.1 Parelbella ahira ahira | reverse complement strand
TATGGTTTATTAAAACAACTGACATGTGATAAGTTTTCAAAACACCATTAAAGTTTTTAATACGAGAAATCTGGATTTATTTCTTCTATTACATATTAAACGCGTTTGTTAAATACGTAGGTACAAATAAAAACACAAACTTTTATTTTAAGATCAATGCATTATTATGAAGTTTCGTTTTATCGTCGCGTGATTATTCTAAAAAATTTAAAAATAATCAGGACAACACATCAGTAGCATAATATTCGGAATTTTACCTTTAATTTAGTAGGGATCTATGTATATGTTCCTATTACCTTGATCATTAATAGATCTATACGAACTAAAAACGGCTATTCCATAAAAACGAACAATTGTTTTCTTTTAATAACAAAGTAAAAACTCACTGAACGTTACAATGACAGTCACAGCCTTCATGGTTCCGGATATTTCTCAAAAAGATCCACACAAATATACTTTTCGGTGTTGTCTTTGATTTAAAACGGTGATATAATTGTATGGCACGTGCTCTCGGTTGGAGAGACCGCGACGGAATGCTAAGATTGTTGTGTTATGTTGATCGTTTGGATCAATGAGTGTTTTATTTGACGCGTATGCGCAAGCCGATTCCTTAGTTAACGACGGTGTATCATCTTACATAGGCATCCTTAGTATTTACATATATATTGCATTAAAAAAATTTTATTTAACTAAATTGTAATTATAAGAAATTCGTGTATAAATTGATATATATGAATGTTTTAGAAGCAGGAATGTTGAACAAGAATGTTGAATGTGGACGAAGTCCTTTAAGCCTGTCAGGATAGAGACATTAGGTACGCAATGCTTAACTCGTAAGGAATCTAGCTTAATGGTAATAAAATACTATGTTACAGTAAGGAAAATTCGATTTATAAATAGTATAGTAAGTGTACGTGGTCATAAACAAGTAGAGCAGTGAAAGAGAAGACAGATAGTGAAATACGATACCGTTTGAATTGTCTAGGCATTTCAAGGCCGGATGTGCTGTAACAGGATCACGTGGGTGAAGAGCGACTACTATCATAGATAGCCGCTGTTTAAGGACACTTTGCTTATACCTGGTGTTAGAGGAGTTGCCACGCTGATAACGTGTGTAACAGCCTATTTCCAGGCAATTTGGCAACTAATATAGAGTCGAATACGCTACAAGTACACATTCGCGTAAACTCAGCTCAAATATGAATCTATTTTTCTAACATTTCTATGAATTTTTGACGCACCCTTGTGTGGACGTTGATTAGATTTATAAACGCAATGGAACACCAATGATGAAGCATTTGACAGTTTTATTTAAAATGCTATTTATATATTTGTTTAATTAGTAATTAATTAGTTCAGATATGTCATCAAAAGGGGAAAAATAGATTATATCAGATTTTTTCTTCTTTTCAACGTAAGTATTTAAATGCTGCCATGCATAACAGCACGAGATTAGAGAAATATACTTACCATTATAATATAAGTCACTATCTGTCATGTCATACTAGTCATTATCTGTGCTGCGTCGTTTTACGATTTGTTGCAACAAAGTTTGAAGTAATATTCGATTATTCAATGTAAAATTAAAATGTAAAATAAATGTATTTTAATTTAAAAAAGAAAGTAATTCGAAGTTTTGTTATAAAACCAAAAACTTGTCAGAAATACCAAATTTTTTCAGAACGTTCAAATGATTGCGCAAAGCAATTAGAAAACAATGAAATGCCTAGGAAGTAAAAAGTAATCTTAATTTTGAATAGATAGGCATATTTATTATTAATTATTATCAAACATAAACCGCTAGTAAAAAATAAAATAACTATATTTTTCTAATACTTATTTCAAATTAAATTTGATCCCAAACATAATTTAATGTTATTTTTAATAGCCCGTGTTTAAATAATTACAGTTTATAACTCTTAAACTGAGCTCGTATATTTATCATAATTTATTTCTTTTAAACATGGTAGGTACACTTCAAATTTTTGTATGTGCGAAAGCCGATGAACGGTGCAAGGTTTGAGAATGTATGATGCACCGTGTACCATCTTGACAATATTTCTCTTTTCTATTTTTATTTACACCTATTATAATATATGGTTGAAAGAATCTTCATTATCGTTTCTATCTTTTTTATCAAGCTTGACAGGTGGCAATTAATCAGTTGAACAATGCCAATTAATAGATTGCTACTAGATACCTACTTGAAGATCTTGAAATTTAAATGAGAGGTAAACATGAATGGAGGTTATAAGGAATTTGTTTGATATTAACTTGACCTGAATCTAGCACTAAACTTAAAATATTGCCAGTGACTGTTCAATTCCAATGTAATTCTGTTTAGTTTATTTTTTACTTGAATATATCCGATAGTAAGTTACATAGAAACTTCGCGAAGAAACTTGGGAGAACAACGAAAATATAACTAAAAAAACATAGTGTTTGTAGGTATCTAATCAAGGTTTTGTGTCTAGACAAATATTAACGTAACATCACGCCTGTAATCCCAGAAGGGGTAGGCAGAAGAGTGTAGTGTTCTCCTGCGTTTCACCAGTTACGTTTAAGTCCCATGGAATAGGTGGTGAGCGTATTGCCATACACCGGGTACAGATCCAGACTCCGAGTCACTACTAGAAATTCTAAATTAGATAAATCCAATAGTACCCGACCCGGGATTTGAACTCAGGACCTCCCGATCGGCAGTCGCGTTTACAACAACTCGACCAACGAGGCATTCAAATATTAGGAATATACATATATATTGATTTCATCATGCAATAAAAATTAGGAGTTAAATTAATATGAAAAAATCATGACAGGAACATTTTTATTTCAAAATATTATATTTGAAAATGCATTTGACATTGCAATAAATAGATTAACCATATATTGATATGTATTATATAACTATATATCGAAGAACATGGTCTTTTAATACACACCTTGACATAGTCTTTCACTCCTCGTCTATTCTAAATATAAAACATACTCTAGTACCTTGTTATTAGGTCGGAATTTACATGGCAAATTATGTTATACATTTTATAAAGGCCGGTTTACATAAGTACGAGGCACTCATATTCGCTTGAGCTCCTCTCTTCTCCATCGAATGGATAGTAGCAAGTCTCGTGGGAAGGTTGAATCTGGAATTTACAATAAAAAGTTCAGAGCTAGTAACATAATATGCAGGACATATGTATTTTGATCGTTAGCCCTAGCATTACTGAAATTTTACATAGGTATATTACTGCCCTTAAGAATTATATGTAATCATGTTTCATTAATTCAAAGAAAGATTCAAAGAAATTCATTAATTCAGAGAAAGATTCGAAGAAGTTTTCAAAAGTATCGTGTTTTTCTGTTATTATTACGTCGCAGTATTATGTCCAGTTACATTAAGTATTTGAGAAACCATGGGTAACATGTAGCCCAATCGAAAACTATATATGTATATGACTCTTATCATTTCATACTATTCATTATATTTTTTTATTACATTAAACATTGTTACAGGTTTATTCCTATCTAAAAAAAGTCGTTGTAGAATAAACTTGAGACTACGAGTAAACTGTAACCACCACGTGACCACCCTCGTACAATAGAAATACACATCAGAGATGATTGGTTCTAATATGCATATGTTAGTTAAAGTAGGTTATACTAGTCCATTAGAATATTCTTCACCTTGCCAGGAGTGGTGCAGCCATCGTGCGTGACCCTTCCAAAGTACAACTTCTCGCCATCAGCTGTGACTCCAGCCTCCACGGCGCCAGGTGGGACTGCTCCACCAGTGGAGAACTGCCAAGAAAACATCGCTGGGACCAGCACCTGGAATTGAATAATAATACAGACTACAAATAAAAAATGTTTTTCCAAAACTTTGTTTTGTTGTATGTATGACTGTTACTTATGGGCTGGCCACGAAACTCATATGTTGATAACAGCCATATCAGTAAGATCTCCGTCACAAATTCAATTTCTTCGTAAAGAAGTTAAATGTCGGTTTATTGATTTCATATTTCTTTACATAATCGTCATCGAGAACTCTTTTAATGTTCCACTGTTGGACACGGGTCTCCGCCGCTCAGAAAGTTGCCTTCAAACATACCTCAAATTGATCTTTCATGATTTCTTCTCCGCCATATGAAACGTAGCAAGCATCCTTTGAGGGGATGACTTTAGCGGGAAGAATGTCGCCCTCATGAGGAGCACGTCCTGCATAAATCTCTTCTCCATCCGCATCAGTTCCAACCCTTAGGGCACCAGGAGGAATACTTCTCTGGCTCAAACAAGCTGGAACCCAACGGTATGTGCCTGCAAGTATCGAGAATATTCTTGAAAATTTTGAAATATAGGTATATATATTTGATAATAATTATGAAAGTGATCGATTGTGAAACTTTGGTAACATCAAAATTTAATAGATTTATCTAGCAATGTTGTATGATGGATGACTGTTGAAAATGTGATTTAAACATAAAAGTAAATTGTTTAGAGTGACATGTACAGTCATTATGAATTATTTGCTTAAAATGGTAATGTATTTGTAATATTACTTTTATAAATAGTATGTGATAGATAGGCCGTAATGATAAGAAATGTAATATTCAAACTGACAACACAGAAAGCAATGGCCAAAACTCTATATGGAGTTTCATTATAAGATTAAATAAAGAAGCAGATGCTTGTTGTCTACACGTAAGAAAAGATTTATATTTACAAGGTATTACAGAAGTAGGAGAAGGTAGAGAGGAATAAGGGACCATAGAGAGGATTGGCCGAACAATGGCTAACAAAACACTGCAAGCTGGAAGAAATAACACCTTAAATGCCTATGTATTCCTGGAATTTTAGTCATATATAGCTATTTGCCACGTCATAATGTACATAGTTGATGGTGACTAAATTCCAATGGATCATTATAAATAAATTATTAATCAAATGCTTAATCTATATTTACTCATTTCTTGGAAATTCGATTTTGTTAAATTCTATATCAAAATCCGTTGATAATGTTCGTGGTATACAGAAATATTTATCAGATAAGATAAATACAGTTACATATTTGGAACCAACGATTATATACTTTCATGTTTACATGATATGGAATGTTAAATTAGTTTTTTCATCATGTACTTATCAAAGGTTAGGGAATATTATTGAAATTCGCAATAAACAAATATGATACTTAAATAAAAGGTGTTATCTCTCCGTTTTCGAACCCAATCTATGTTATTCCTGAGTACTATTTGCATCATTGACTACTTTTTAGTACATTGAACCTGCAGCTTCGTTATAATCACGCAGGTTATGAACACAATCCGCAATGTACATGGAATCATCGAATGACTCATCAGCTATGTTTGTTCAACTTACTCCAAGGCAACTCGACTGTTTCCCCCGGTAATTCTGGCACAGCGTCTTCGGGGTTTTCAACAATTGCGATTGGCATTGCGGGCTCTTGAGGATGGGGGTAAGGGTAGAAGTATGCTGGATGCATTGGGTAGAAGACCATGCCAGGCCCATGAGGATACAAATGAGGTGGATAGCCATGTCCAGGCGGACCAGGGGGGTGATGAGGAGGGGGCGGGGGACCGCCGTAACCGTAATATTTTCCTGGACAATACAGTTTAACTTGTATTTTTATTTTAGTTTGCATGTTATTATTAAGCCTAGTTTATATCAACCTTCGTACAAGAATAGCGTGTGATTAAGAAATAAAAAAAATGTGTGTAAAATGTAAGAAAAATTAAAAAATCACATTCTGTTTCAAGTACATCGCTTTACAGTTGTTCCTGAAGGTTTTTATACTACCTGTGCAACATTTTCATCAGAATTATACAATTGTCAGTAAGACTATAAAATATTGCAATAATATATGATCTGCTCAGGTGATATTTGATAAAGCAAATGAAGAATATTAACACTTATAGATAGAACATGTCTCTATATAGATATGTACATTTGCCGACACTTGACTACGCTAATATTTATTTAATGATGGCTAGACACTGGACAGTTAAGAATTGGATATATTTGTCTATTAAACTAACCGCAAACGGTTAACTATAAGATACTAATATGTGTAACCATATTTAGGTAGATGATAGGTTTTAATATTTTATTTTCACGTCTATATTCCCTGTAAAGGTAGGCAGACAAATGTAATAAATATCCACAATCTATCTGTAAAATTCTGGACCAGCATGGACTGGGTAGGTGACTCTATTTCCGTAAATAGAATGTAATGGAAAATACACCCAAATTGGATTTATCACTACTACCATTGTAAAATATAAACTAAAATATATGACGTTTTACTTGAGTTTTGAGTTTTTATACTGTCATAAAGTTGTATTTATATATTTCGGCAGTGTGATTAATTATTGTTCTTGATACTTATAATATGCAACGCAAACGAAGTCGCGCATATCAGTTAGTTTCAAATAAAAGTCAGACATGTCACGTGACATGACGAAATGAAAGGGATATGATTCAGCATATTTACTGAACACTCCTGTAGAACTAGTTCCGTTGATTACAACAGATATTTGTTCCACACTAGATTAGCGGTATCGGTAATATCAGTACTAGATAAATTGATTAACTTGATTGTACAAGGCGGATTAAATGGTTCTTCAATGTTACTCTATCGATAATTCTTTGTGTTTCACGAAATACTTTTGAAATAGAATTGAGTACGATGTTCGGTATTCAACCATGGCCATAGTTTTAAGTAATGGTAAAATTAAAATCCATGGTTAATCAACGAACGTTCTACTTCTGTCTAGTATTATTCTAGAACTATGTTATTATTCTTAGCTCTGTGTACGATTCGATTGTAACTCTATATCATAATCCTTTCAGTAAATGTATGAAGCCACGTCAACACTACTCTATGAGTTTATCAACAAAATCGTGCACGCCGTTTTAAACGGTATTGTGTCGGAATAGAAAAGAAAGTTGCATGCATATTTATTATGCGTGATACATTCTGAAAATTTACATTATAAAGACCGGTGCGGCGTGACAAATTGTCTAGATTTCAACATGAGAATTGTACCTATATTTTTATTCAAATACCGTACTCACTTCAAAGTCCTCGAATAGTTATGCAATTGAAAGATTATTAAAAACATTTGATTACATAATTACTTAAATGATTTAACAGCATTATTTCATTGTTTTAATTTTACAGATAAATGTGGAAAATATACGAAATGAAGAATGTTTAAAATGACAATAACATTTTATTAATTCCTTGGCACTTTTATAAGTATTTTTACATAATTACGACTAGCCACAAATATTACTTTTGTCATAGTAAAATTCGAATAAACAGAATCCCTAATCGAACACATTATCTAAAACACACACACACTGTAAAGGCTTTATATCAATTTAATTTTACAATTACATGATAAATCCAAGCTAGTTCACACTCTGTAGACAACAAACATTTCTGTGTACAAATATTTAAACCTGGCCATTGCTTTAAAAACAACTCAACGTATAATGTTCTAGTTCTTTTTAGAAAACTCTTTATCATTGTGTTATCGTTATCAGCAACTCACCTGCCATGTTTGCTTCGCGGTGTCTTCGTACTAACTGTCAGGAAGACGACGTGATATTATATATATGGACACGCAACACCTGATTCATCAGATAATCGACAGATAACGAAAACCACGACGAAAATGACTGTACCTATCTACTGCTATATTGAAAAAGAAATGAATTTTTGTCGACGGTGGCGCCATTTTGTAATTGTCAGCTCGATTCGTAAAAATTACCGGTAATTCTAGGAACAGCTGCGCCTGAATTTGAGTTAGTTCGAGGTGTTACCGTCTAAAGCATTCGCATCCGCCGAAGCCGCTTTATTTATTTAGGCTGTTCCTATTCTAAGGTAACACGTAAACATCTGATCCAACTGTAGACCCAACACGAATCCGGAGGTGGAACAAGTAAAATGAATGTTTAAGTAAGAACTACATTGATGAAATATTATGACAAATATATCTAAAAATATGTTTTTACGGCTTGAATATCTGTGTAGGTACATAATATATTGTCAATATATATTAGCAGTAAAAACTGTATATTAAATTTTTTTTTTTGGTAGTTCTTAACTATTGGACGGTGAATCAGAATTTAGATCTATTTTACTGTTAATTTTATCCGATTATTTGTTTACGGCGTAAAAATGTAATTAACTGATTTTTCATGAAATTTCGTGAGAGCATAAAACTGTAATATTGATTATATTACAGTTTTTAAATTCAATACATGACGAATTCTAAAGTAATGCGAGCAAAGTCGAGGATGACGACTAGTTATAACTAAATTGTTTATAAATAGGGAATTAATTAATACAAAAACCGATCATTCAAAAATCATTAAACGTGTCAATTGTAATTACAAGTACATATTATCTGAAAGCTATAATTATTACTCTTAACATTAGTAGACTGAAATTTTAGCCTCCCACATTATTGCGCTCGAATTCCTAGCGTGTCCCCTCTCACTTCAGGAATAAATCATCGGCGTCTTTTAATACCGAAACCGAATAACTCTTTGTTTAATGACAAAAGGCAAATATTCTGATGCCCTGTTAAGAATTTATGTCAACCATCACTTCGCCAGGATAGTAACATTAATTCACCTGAATCTGAGAATAGTCCCGTGTATAGCAGTAGAAGTATAAAAGATGGGATGCTGAATTATGTTAGTGATTACAGTACTGTGGGAAATTTTAAGTTATTCAGAGTATGTAGGTATATTAGTGACGAACATCACGGCCGGTTTGTTTCAGACTGAGAAATATCTATATTCAATCTCAGTTTTTGGTTTGATTTGTATTTTTATAAATACCTACTTTATTATATCGTTACGCCTCTTTTTTTACGTGGTACACAGAGAACAACATTTGATTCAGAAAATTCGAGGACAGTGGAAGTTGTGACTGATGTCTGCCCGTATGTTCGCTCGTTGTCTCGCAACTATAAGTTATCGGATGTTTTGTTTACCTCTGAAGTGCCGTTATAAGTATAATAGATATCATGGAAACTATACAGCGCATAATCTGTAAACACTAATATGGTCTCGCTTCCTTTTTGAAGCAAGAAACTTCCAACGCCACGGAGAACACCTTGATAGAAAAGGGGGGCTCCGGATTGAAGGCTCAAAACATTTTCAACGTTCAACAAGCAAATAAATCGACCCCACGGTCTTGGTAGCCACTCGTCGCAATCCGCGACATCAGTGTCTTCATACGTAGTCATTTCTAATACTGTACCATCATAGATGTGATACCAGTTCATATATCCGAATCCTGCGAATGTCCAACCACTTGTAAAATATGAAAGAAAATCAGGCGCAAGGTAAAAAGGTTCTCTCTCATAAGATGCCGGCGGCTCCTTCACTTGGCCCTCATTTATTGTAATAATCATCAGATCGTGAATCGGTGAATGTGTTTTTTTAAATCCCATTCTTATCCATACTTTGTTTCGTTCAGCGACGTCTCCATAAAATGCAGTAACACCCAATAATTTAGTTGCATTGACAGCCTTGTCGATAGCGTATAATTTAATTCTACCTTTAGTATCCGAATACTTTTTATAGTTTTCATTATCTCCATTTGAATTTTCCAGATACGGCTCCAAGGGATTTGCAGATGTTACAAGAAAATTTTCACCAAGAAGAGTACCAATACCAACGGGTTTGTCATCTGCTGTAATAGCCACAATGCAATCAAATCTATTATCAGAGTCTGGCCATACATATTCAACATCAGCCAATATTACGCTTAAATAACAAATTAACATTAAAGATGTGCATCTGAAAATTACATTTTGGTTTAGCATTAAGCAGGTATCCGATTTCTTTAATTGATTGTAGAATATAAATTACGTACAATGTACTCGTATAAAGATTCATATTCGTTTTAATTTCGATTTTATGTATAATCTAAAACTTTGTAAAACTATTTATTATACTGCTCAAGTATCACGTCCAGTCATTTCTACGTTGCACTTGGCATTGTTATAAATACTCTCGAATCACAATGTTTACAAATAACATAGTTTATAACATCATCTACATGTAGGTACACATAAATAAAATTGGAGTGTCTGTTTGTAATATTAAATAAACCGCTTTTCACTAAATGCATATGTATGTATACACGGTATGTACTGTACATATATGTATACCAAAATAATTTTTTTACAAAATGTTTGTTTGTCTGTCTGTTTGTTCCAGTTAATCTCTGGAACGGCTTGAACGATTTTGATGGGACTTTCAGTAGCAGATAGCTGATGTAATAAGGAGTAACTTAAGCTCCTTTCATTTTTGAATTTTAGAATTACAAAATAAAGTAATTATGCAATGCCCAAGTATTGTCCAGTACCGTGTGTAGCCCAAGCGTATGCCACCATTGCGACATAACTGAACAATAACTTTTTTATTAAATTCCACGCGAACGAAGTCGCGGGCACAGCTAGTTTAATAATAAAAATATTATGTGTTGGTATATAAACATGGTTCATTCACCAAATCAGCACATAGGTATTGAACGAGATTGTAAGTATAAACCATATACTCGTTAAGAGATTCTCTCACACTATAGCGATATGTTACATCAGCTATGCAGTCTAGCTAGGGGTTGATGGGCGTGTGCTAAGCCCAAGATATACCTACCTATTAATCATTTATTTTATGTCGTCATCATTATCGATCCTTCTTATCGTTTTACTATCGTATAGATATGGCTTTCTTCCTAGAATTAGAAGGGTTCATTTTTTTAGTTAATTTTTATTTAATCACTTATAATTACCATACTGATAAATCAATCGATAATTTATAACACCATTATGTGTATAATTACTAAAGCATTTCCCAGGAAACCTATATTTTTATAAAAAAAATAGTTAAACCACTATTACGTTTAATTAATAACCACATGCTCGTATCGTATTCATTATGGTTCTGGCGATCTTGATAAATTCTTCTAAGGCGTATTCGTTGTCCCTTCTGTAATCCTCTACAGCTCCATACGTAACAAGCAGGTCTTTGAGGATACCTTTGACGATATCTTTTATTATCATCGGTGTCGGCCTACCGCTATTCTCCGCTACTCTCAATGTGGATGATACCTACAAAGCAACGAGAATTTATATCTTTGCTGACAAATATATATTCTTTATCGAAATAGTTTTCCTACTAAACTCTACTGTTAATATTTACTGTCAAATTTGTAAGCATGTTGCAGTATAAGGGTATAAATAATTATGATTTAAGTAGGTAGCACTGAGAAGTACCTTCAATTTCCAGTTTCTAAGCAATTCGCCCATGGATGTACCTTCACGTTTCTTTCCAATTGTTTGTAAATTATTACGTAGAACACTCAAATGATGATGTCGACATACATCTACAAGAAAGAGTAGCGATAACATGAACAATAGGAAAGACAAAATGCAAACTCTTAAGAAACTCATTGTAGATGCCACAAATACTTTAAAATTTTAAGTACCTTTTTTGCAATGGGTCTCGTCGTCTTCGTGCGGGCATTTTGGTATACCATCACAAAGTCCGTCTATTGATATAGATTTATTAAAAGACCCTTCACAAGAATATCTCGTAAGACTTGGTTCTGCTATACAAAACCTAATACATTTTCTCGTACAAATTGGCATAGAACATTGTCTGTTTCTACAATAGCATCCATCGTTTCCAATAATTCTAGTATTACCAGTATTAGACTGTTTTAGAGCATTTACAATCTTTTCGTTTAAAGACAAAAGAAATAAATATACTTCTTCTACTTGGTAGGGAAAAGAATACTTGGCGATGGCTTCTGAATAAATAGAACTTAATGATGAAAAGCACTCATTTCTCACTCTTCTAATCATTTCGAGGTCAGGGTCAGGAGCCATGCAGTGTTTTTGTAAATTTTCAATAGAGTTATGTAAATATACCAACATATTTCGAACAAAGGAATACTCTTTTGATGTTATTTTTCCCGATAACGAAGTTAACATTTCACTAAAGATTTTATGAGCTTCATATTTAGCAAAACTAGTACCTATAAAAAGAACAAATTTGTTTTAACTTTGTAAATTAATTTAAATTTTAATTAAACATGAAAATCTACAGATTTTATTTTATTTTACCTGTAACACATCCACGCTCATCAGTCTGGTCTAAACAATCGAATTTTCCATCACATATGACGCTTATTGGTACACTCTCCGTTTCATTAATAGATTCGCATCCCCATCTGGCTAAATTATATTTTTGCCAACAGACGCGCTTACAACTTTCAGTGCAAGTGGTATTTTTACAACGTCCTTTGTTACACATGCACGGCTTCGGAGGCCATTCTACTTCTTTAATTGCTTCATCCCAGTCTGTGTCCAGCAAATCATAAAATTTTCGGGCATTCAACATTTTATCGCGGTGGGAACATAACATAGCGTCTAAAGCTGATGCCAATGAACTGATTACTAATGATATTTCATTAACCGTCTTTTTTACATTGCTTTCTCCGTTAGAAGAATCGCTATTTGACACGAAGGACCAATTGAACTGCTTGTATTTTTCCACAAACTCCTGCTGAGCTTGCAATACGTTGCGAAAAATTATTATTTCTGAGGTCATAATCGATTTTTTTGTAGAATTTGGAGAACAACCCAATGCATAAATATCTTCGGTTTCAGAAAGAATAGAGTTCGCGTTGCGCACTCTTTCTGTAACTAAAAAAAGAATAATCAAATTATTAAATAATACTAACATAATAAATTTATGGTCGTTTAAATATATGAATTAATTTTTAGGCAATTTAACAATAAACAAGTCTGACCTTGTGATGTACAAAATTTTTCATCAGTTCTATCCGGGCAATCAATGAAACCATCACATAACTTTTCAATAGGTATTTCTGTGTCACCAAAATGACATTTCAATTGCTTCATTTCTTTTATGTTCTTGCAAGTATGGTCTAATATATGTTCACATTCGTAGCGTGGTGTTAAACTTTGCATCAAACGTTCTGTACTTGTTTCTAAAGTTCGATTGCTGGTACGATTGTCATTGTCATTACTTTCATAGGTATCAATATTATTTCGCCTTAAATTGTTTTTAACTATTACATTGAAATGTCCATTATGGTCATGATTGTAAGTTTTTTTTTCTGCGTCTTTATATTCAGTTTCCAAAATATTTTTAGTGTTTTTACTTGATCTTCTTGGTATTTTCGTTATTAAATTATTATTAGAAAAGTTATCACTGTTATTAGAAACGTTATCATTTTTATTGAAGCCATTATTGTTAATATTACTATTCTTAATATTATTATTATTAGAATGGTTACCACGTAGTTTAAATTCGCCTTCAATTGTTTGTTTTGAAATTTGTTTGGAAATTTTCATTTCATCGATATTATTTGGAATACTCGTTTGGGTATTTATTACATTGTTGTTATTCATCATTTCTAACGCTTTTTGTTTCAAACCTTTCATGATAAGACTAACATATCTCCCTCCTTTCTTACCCAATGATTTCGCTGCTTTAAATAATTTTTCCTGAACTTCTCTTAGCATTTGTAGTTTTCCTTGTTTAGGCGCGTTAGATAAAGTTTGCATTGAAATTTTGTTTAATTTTTCCATTACTTCGTCTGTTCCCTCTTCGGTTAGTTTTAAAGTTTTTAGAACGTCGGATTCTTGACCTAATAATTATGAATTAATTTTTAAATCTTCTTAATGTTTTTAATATACGAACAAATATTATAATTTAGGTAACTAATTTTGTAAACTCACCAAAACATTGATAATGTAAATAGGAGATCAACGCACAAAGGAGATAAAATTGCATATTTGCTTTATTCAAAAGTTGTGAGGAAATATTTAAACCACTTTATGTTACAGTACCTAATTATGATTTGTAGGTAATAAATCTGTAAACAATTTATGAGAATGTGTGTTATATGATTATGTATTTTTAATTAACTCACCAACGTGATTACATTATATTGCAGTAATGAATGAATTCCCAATTTTAAAATAATTAATTTTAACACGTTCTACAGTGCTTTTGTAAAGAAATTTTTTAAAAAACCTATTTTTATTCCCTCCGCATGAACGTTATTATAATACCCTCATTAATATACTGACAGATTTAAACAGTATTAAAATAACACCTTAGCTTGGCATTCTGCAAATATTGTTTGCAACATTCAATTTCAAGCATTTTCGTTGACAGCAGTCAATGTCAAAGCTAATGTACTAACTATTATCTATTCATTGCAATTTGGAATTTAACTATAGAACAATATTGATATATTATACAGTTGGTTTTGAAAATATTTGAAATATAACTCTGATAGTGAATTTAACCCCTAAAACCTTTCCGTTACGTGAAAGACGATAAGATAATGAATATTTCTCTGATAAAATTAGCTCAGGTTAGGTGCGAAATAATAAATATAAATTAATGAATGAATTATAAATTAAATTATTGTTTTTACTTCATTTCGGTTTATAGGCGACAATATATGCATCCGGTCTTTCGCCGCAATGGACACCTGCAATTGCCTCCCAGATTCACACTTCAGCAGCTTTGTGCAGAGTCGTTTCTGGCAAATACAGAATAACTAAGAAGAGAGACAGGCCCCTTACATATGAAATGGCAAACCCGCCGCATTACATTGCCCACCGTAAAACTTGGAATTCATGGAACACCTGTAAGTGTAGTTTCTTCAGACAAGTCTTGTAATGTCCAATAGTTTGATTTGGTCATACTGAAAGGTATATACAAGTCTGATGCACTGGGTTTCTATTAACTCTAAAAGCCACCATGGGCTACTGGAGGACTTTAGAACATTTTTTTTTATGTATCAACTCAGCACAAATTTTAACAGTTGATAAGGTAATTAGATCTACCGACCATAATATCTGAATTCATACTATGTTTAAGATATCAACATGTTTGCTATTTAAATATTTATTATTCTAGGTTATAAATTCTAGTAAATCAAATTTGACTATTTTTCATTTTCAGCAAATCTAAAGGATGGCTTACGCAGATCCGAGACAGCAGTTGAAGATGAGTTCATTCGACGCTTTATGACTGGTACTTGGCATGGGCTCATGTGTAGTGAGGTGAGTTCTTTATCATCATTATATCCATCTTCTCCTGTTCCATTACCTGATGAGGAATTTATTGTGCTTGAAGATATTTAGTTTGCTGGCAATCAAATTCAAATATATATGGATTGTCAATAGACTAGGTAATCAGTTTTTGAAAACAGTCATTCTCAATCTAAAAGGAAATATTAGGTCACTTATAACAAAATCTTAGATACTTTTTAAAATTCTAACCTCAAATTAATTTCTAAATCAAATATGTTTCCATTATTAATGTTTTGACTTTTCATATAATAGGTGCTGACTTTATTTTGTGGTGCAATTCTTACAACTTATTGGAAAAAATCATTACTCTTAACAAATTTAGATAAAATACATCTTTTATTTAAAGTAGTTTTACATGAAATCATAGAAATAGAATTAAAAGGAATCTACTTAATTGCAGGTAATTATTAAACGACAATTCAATCACATCAGAGTGGCTGCAATTGTCAGGAGAGCTGTGTCTCCGAGCAAAATGTACTTCCTCCTGGGCTACACAGAGGAGATGCTGTCCAATTGGATCCAATGTCCTGTCACACTGGAACTGCAGACTGTCAACAAGTTTGAAGATGTTGTATTCAAATATATTTAATATTTTGAAAGTTTTAGTTGAATGTATATGTAAATAGTAGTTAATAATAGATTCATCAAAATCAAATCTGACTTTCTTTATGGCCTTAAAACAGTCCAGTTAGATACCAAGATCATTAAACAGTAATTTTCTGTGTGTTGTTTATATTGGAAATAATTAGTGACCGACCGAAGGTAGCGGCTTCGGATAGTTTCGGCCAAAAATCGAGTTGCGGCCTTAGTTTCGGTTTCGGCCAAATAACGGTCGAACTTTTCGGCCGCGCCGAAACTCGAATGTTCGTCAATCGTGCGTCATTCGGCAAGCTGCACGGTATAGGCATTCGGCAAAAAACATGAATCTGTTTTTAATTTGCAATAAACTATAATATGAATACAAAATGGATGTCACGAATTTTATAAATCCGGTGCAAGTGATATATCGATGTTTTTTATAATAACGCTCAGAATTGCTCCACAATTCTAACCACTGTTAATGACAAAAAAAATTAAGTATATTTGTTAGGACTTTAATGATCGTCTTTTTTGTCAATTAATTCTTTTTAACTGTCGGTATAAATAGAATATGCGAATAAATGTTATTGAATGCATGGCTTGTAGGCGATAGAACGTACCTACAATACTTAAGTGGACACGAGATAGAAAACATTTACTTTGAATTTCAAAAATAGTATGCTGCAAAAGAAAAGAGTTACAAATAAAATCATTACACATTGTTCGAAAAAAAATTTAAAAAGGTAATATTAATATTTATTTTATTTTATTAAATATTATTTGTAATAGCAAGTGAAAATAAAAGACACGCGTTTAAAATTCATATTCTCTTATAATTTGATTCATTCAAATATACACAATGTGTGAACAGGTGCCGGCGCACACACACGCGCGCGCCGCACGCACACACGCGCGGCCGCTCCAACACAGTATCGAGCCGCGAAACTTCTGCACATACGCTTTGTACTTTCCTTTTTTTATTAAAAAAACATACGAAAACAATGTCAACTGCTTCATTAAGTCTTATACTGTACAAAATAGTCATTTATTCGTTATTGTTAGAGAACGAAAAACATTAGGTATTCTCCGTGGATGGTATTATTTTCCTTATGAATCGCACGAATGGACAGACACTTGTAAAAAATATGTGAGTTAACTGTGAGAATAACTATATCATTTTTTGTCGTAATATTCTAAAGTGGACGTAGAAAATGAAATAAAAAAAAACGAAATGAAGCAGTCACATTAACAGAACTGAGAGGTACATAATGTAACAACATTCCGTTTTTCATAAGACAATACTTTTTTTTTTCTAAACTTCTCATAAATGCCTATGGTGTATTCTCTCAGTTATATTGTCTTATCACAGTGACATAAAGCATTTGTCCTTACATACTAGTGAGTTAAACATTGCGTTCTTATCATTAAATCACCATAAAACACATTTTTTTTGTAAAGTCGTTAAGGTGCCTCAGAAAATACTTTTTATTTTATTATTTTTCTCCATTATGATATTATTCTCTTTAAATTCTCACTCACAGTCTTTATATTTTTGAGCTAATTAATTCGATAAGGGCCTGTGGAATGTCTGTCGAGATATACCTTGCAAAGTTTGAGGCTAACAATAAGGCCGCGTTCACGCTCAACGGCCCGTACGCGTCGTAAGCGAATCGCAGTACAGATTTTCATTTTTGTCGTACATAAAATATGAAATGTGCATTTGAAAAAATTGCAGATTTTAAACAATTTAACTAACATTTAAATCCTTCACACAAAACTAACAGTCAATACGTTCTCAGTCTTATAGGGCGAAAGCAGAGCAATACATAAGAATTCCTTATGCAAGTCAATGGGTTAAATTGTCGATTACAATATGGTGGGGGCAAAACCTCTTTTGCTACGTAGAAAATAAACTCTTCACGAATCGCTTACGCCGCGCATCGGACCCGTACCATCGAAACGTACCCCGGTCCTACGTGCCATCACCCCTCGGGTTGTCACATCAAGTGTGCGCAGAAGTCCAAACGGCTGACATTATATGCGACGGCTCGCTCGTTGTTTAGCATTACTTGTTTTATCGAAATTACATATTTACATCTTATAAAAAAGTACGGATAACATGAAGGCTTCTCGTGGTAAATTCGAACGACGATCCAAAACCGAATCTGTTGCGCACCGTCGAACCTCCCATCGCACTTGTTGAATGTTAGGAACGGTTGTACGTAGTTAAAGGTATACTAAAAATGTATGTGCACTAACTCTACATAAAATCGTATTGTACATGTACATCGGCTATTACATATTATAATACTCTACTACGCTCTATTCAATACGACAAACAAGTGTAAATGAAATGTTTCTTTGATAAACATTATATAGGTAACAATGTCTACGAACTACATATCCCATTATTTTATTTACGCACACGCACAACTATTCAGGGAACGAGTGAAAACAGAAAAAAAAAACAAAACATGATCAGTGAAATATTTACAGAGCCGATAAACGTTACTATAACACTTATTTTTTTATATACAAATTCATATCTAACATCCAAAAAGTATCGACATTGGAAGGGGGAGTTTCAACGGTGCGTTTTGCGGAAACTATGTGATAATGTAACCAAAAGAGCAACACCGATTCGACAAGGCTTTGGATTTTTTACCATTTTTGGGCCAAGGTAATTCCTACTCGGCGAGAATATAGACTTAGAACTAAGACCAGATGTCTCCAGGAAGAAGTCAAATGAC
>DWME01003356.1:0-18515 GCA_018244795.1 Parelbella ahira ahira | reverse complement strand
TATCAGAATAGTTTCAAATAAACACCCGTATATTCCAACTAGCCACGTACCGACCAACTTTATGATTTACTCGAAACGTTTACCTGAACCAACGGAAATGTGTTAACTCTTGCCATCACCGCTCAAGTATAGCCAGCTAAGCTCGCTCTGATCCCGGTGGAGACATAACGATGACGACAGCCATAAATATTGCTAATTTTATGGCCTCTACTAATAAATTACTAGAGTTTTCCGCGTATAACTTCTTTAATAAATATTATATACATTATTCAGAAGGGATGGGCAATGTCGTTTAGAATTTGCGTAAGAATTTGTTACATAAATAATTCTTTCTCGGCAATAACTAGATATCAAACCGGCTCTCAAGAGACGTGCGTTCTCCGAGCGATTCGAATAGAAATGAAGAATAAATTTTGGAAAATTATTTTTTTCGCTTTCCTGACGATGTCCATAGGTAATAGGTGGCACATCATTTTGTACTTTGCTTGATTTAGATATGTAACAAGCTAATTGGGCTACAAAGAACATTTTTAAAGCATCCCCATTCTCTTTTCGTCTTTTCACATGTCTAAAAATCCTTTGACAAAACGACCTATATAAAGTTTGCGCTGCTCCGCTTTCCATTCCTGAAGAATATTTAGGCCAACACCCAGTGAATTGTTTTGGTGAAATTCACAACTGTTCTTGATAGATCTCCTGGTAGGTATGTGTGTTCAATTTTATTTTTACTTTCTTCCACTATTCAAGTACCTATATGATGTGTAGGTGGGGTCAGTAGGTCGACCAACAGAAACGAAATTTTAGCGCAGACTTTTAAATTTGTCAACCGTGATAGCTGAAATTTCGCTTAGAAAATTTGTCTATTAGTAAGTTTCAAAATTATTATAAAAAAGATTTTTTGGAATGTAGCAAATAAATGTATAATGTAAAGTAATAAATCAAATAAACATAATATGTGAAAAAATTCGTAATATACATATTTGTTAGAGATAACGATATGGAGTACCTACGTAATAATTTGCCGTAACGTTTTCCTTCATTTCCTTGGAACTTTTGTTTAATACGTGTAAAAGTATTATGCCCGCTATTAACTTGGGGTATTGGAATGGAAGATTATAATAACTCCAACAAAGATCTGAACGTTTTCGTTCCGTTTTACGTTGAAAAAGTAGTGTACGCTGTAAGTGATTGAAAACAAATCATATTCACGAAAAGTCTTTATGTAATGTGATTTCAGCATAGTCTTAGAGCAAGAAAATAGGCGTTGACTTAACCTTTCAATCAGAATTTCAATTGATTTGACTAGAATAATTAAAAGTATATATTTGCAGCAGTTACGGTTAATGAAAGCACATTATCTACACAATATAAATGTACAAAGTACAAAATAAACAATGTATTGATCGAAACACATTATATCTAGTAACTTATAAATTGCTATACAATATAACAAAACTTTTAATAACAGAAACTTGTTTATTTATTTACTTTAGCAACAAAAGCATAATCGAGATAAAGCACGAATCGTTAACACTAGGAACTAAGTTGGCGTGGCGAGAGTAATCAAAGGAACAATTTGCGCCGAAGAGCACATTCGGCTTCTGAAGCGAAAGTTTGCTAATCGACGTATACACCCCGCCACGTAAATGACCATTGCATGAGTTGATTATGGCTTGCTGCCTGGTTTCCTTACATTTCAAGCAATGTATAATAAAATAGTAACTTCGTTCCACTTTATAAACAGTTATTAGTATGTAGTAGAATTAAAGCATTTTCCAACGCGATTGTTTGTTTAGAGAATATATGTTATTTACATAACAATTTCTCACTAATAACTGTATTACTATTAAACTTAAACTAGATTTGTCAGTTACGTGCTGTTTAATAAAATACCTTTATGAATCAATTTAATATAGTAAGTCGCTATCAAGAATACGAATTCTTTTTCAACAATACATTTATTTATTGCAGCTAATGAATACATCGAAAGTTTTCTAGTAAATAAAAGGACGTTCAGTGGTTTATTGGATTTTTAATAAAATATATTGAGTAATTTTTGAAATTAACAATTACAAGTGTTAGTGTAATGTCAGTGAGAAATAATGTGATTGGTCCGAAAATTCAATGGGCCGGTGGGGGGGCGGGCGGCGATCCTATTGGCTGTGACATATTCTATTCGGTCACCCTCCAGCTTTAAACACGGACGTGTCCACGAGCAAGATGTCAGCAGGTATGATGTTTATTAATTACAATAAAACTTATCTTAAGTTGCAAATATTGTAGCCGATAATAAAAATATTGTTTTTAAGCATATTTATCGACCCTGGATCTAGTCAGACTTGCGTCTATTACAACCAAATCTATAATAAATATTATTGAATAAACAGTAGTGTTAAAGAATAATTTGGCAACTCAAATAGGTCGGTCAGTCTTTTATTATTGGATCTTAAGGTTAATAAAAAATGTAAGTATGAGGTTTAAGATATTTAGACAATTTTATTGAGCAGAATTAGAAAATCTTTATGTCTTAAGCAAATATACTATCTGTCTTATTTAAAGACGAAGAAATACTTTGTACAGGGTACTATACTCGGATGTAATATATTAAATAGAATAGTTGTGAATGTGTTATTTTTAACATACACTCTTACAAATTTGTTTTGTGGACTTATTAAAACAAAGCCATGACCATTTTCAATTTCCATCTAATTTGCATTTTCTGAAGATGTTGCTTACTGATTAAGAAAGAGCAAAGTTTCCAAATTTATTTAATGCCTCATTAGTTGCTTAAGGCACTTTAAGCGGGGCTGCCTTAAAATTTGATTTAAAATTGCCTGCCTTCTGAATATTTTAATCAGCTCTGGCATTGTATTCGTTAATGGAATTGGTTAACTTTTGTACTTATTCAGACTAATTATTATTGGTCTCTTTCTTTTGTAACGCGTCTAAAATATACCATCCTGTATGTTATATGTCAATAGAGGCATTCTCAATTTTTCGTCTTTTGGTGATCATTTTATTCGAGTTACAGTTTCAGTTAGTGAGTCAGTCTTGAATGTCTGTTTTCTTTACTTGCTCCTAAGCTCTAAAAGCAAGAGTATTAGACTCTTAGCTGTAGTTTTATTTAAAATTACTTGCTGTGTCAGATTACAAAACAATATATCCACAAAATTTTATACTGCAACAGAGATCCGAAAAAAAAAGACCAATTCATAACAGCTGCGATCGGACTCTAAGTAAGCGCTCAGTTGGCACAAGCCTAATTTTATCGGTTGGTTTAAATTAAACTTAAAGCAACGTAGGTAAATAGTCAGGAGCACTACTTGACATTAAGAGATTCCAAGTATTTTGTCGGATAATCGGTAGCCGCTGAGATTTAAACAACACTCAGATTGAACTTATTGGTAAAAATTGATACTTTGATACATACCTAACAATAACGGTTGATTCTTTTTTAAAAACATCACCAGATTTTTTATTTATTATTAAATTCAACAATGCTATTTTTGTAAATATATCCCAAGTCTTAAAGTCGTTTAACTTATCACTAACTCAATGATGTTCTTCTTTAGCAGGTTCAGCGGTGGCTATGATAGGAGCAAACCTTCGCTTCGGATCGGCGGGTGCAACGAATGCATCGATCATGAACAATACGAGACTGTGTCCACCAGGTGGCGCGGCGAGCGCTGCCGCGTTGTTGGCGCTCTCCGGCCTCGGCATGTCCGCGAACTTGGCTCTCATGACCGTGATACTGAGCAAGAAACAGCTTCGAAGGTAACTTTTCATTACTGTTTTTATCCTTGATTCCGTTCGCAGGTAATAAGTAAGAGTAAACATCAGAAGGTAACTTTTCATTATTCTTCTTATTCTGGATCCTGTTTGCGGTTAACAGTAAATACATAGTAAGGTACAAATGCAATCAATGTGTACAGGGAAATAAATTCGATTTTAAATACTCGTGTATAGTTTTTATCATTTTTCTACGTAGAACACAGTCTCGTGCCATTTCGAGAAGAACGAACTTCTAGGGGTGCTTTTTTTGTAACAATATTTACGTTACTCAAACACAACGACACCGTCCTTATTACATATTATAATATAAAGATTGACAAAACCACGTTGCCCGGTATTTTTAAAATTACACATCCACAAGAGTATTCATAGGAAAAATTTCACACTGGTAGAAAAATAAGAACAGTTTAAAATATACTATTAATGAACTAACAGTTTGACGATTTTCACGGCCTTCATTTTAGGTAGCACTCGTATATACACAGGCGAAAAATATAGAATACATTGTGTCGAGCCAAAACGCCTTCGTGTTTGCTAAATGGATGCAATGTTTTAGAATCCGCAAGAGAATGTGAAATTTCAAAGTTTTTAATATATATACGGACATGAGTGTACATATATAAGATATACATCGTTTCAGAACATAAGTATGATGGATGGATGGTATGATCGTGTCTCTTTTGTTATTTCAAACGACCTGTTAGGCTACCTGCCATTTTATATCTTATAGAGATTGGCCGCGATTCGATTACACATATAATTTTACATCAGAAGACGGGTCACAATCTAAAAAATTTTGTTATGTAAATGTTGCGCGACGATAAACAGACCAGCCATAGCTTAATACCTCCATAATTTTCTCTCATATTTTTCTTCATGTACTGGACCGATTTATTTACAACACTGTTGTACCTTGCGAGGTCGTTTCTTTGATTTTTGATAGGTAAAGGTAAGAACAGTTCTTTTGACAGCTGACTGCTGGAAAACTGATACTGGTATTTTTTAATACTTGTCCTAACTTTTACATGTAGTCTGAATAAACGTTTCTGCCGTAACACGATTTTTCTTACACTAAATTGGTTTGTTGGGAGAGTTCTGTTGAAGAAATAAGATCGCTCTAGTACAAAAATCTACTATATAACATTACTGTAATCTTTGCTAGTTAGTCAGGGTGCCAATAAGATGGCTATCATTCCCTTTTATAGAAGACTATCAAACCGTGTACGTAGATGAAGACATTGTTGGTCAAACACTTTCCTTACATCGGTAATATGAAACAATCTCGAGTTTGTTTGCTTGTAAACCGAGATACGGCTCACGGGGGAATAAACTTGCCCCGCGGCTACCGGCCACATCAAAGGGAATAAAACAAATAGGATTAAATCAAACACATTTCGCATGAAATTGATTTGTAGCTCTGTTGGGAGGTTACCAAAAAAAGGATACAGTATTTTATTTGCAAGAACGTTAACGGTTACTCTTAAATTGGCCAGTTTTTGACCAACATTGTGAAATACGGCCTCAACCTTTTCATTCTGAGAGATTTTTGCCCAGAAGTGGATTTATAAAAGGATTGACGACGTACTTTTTAATGTAAGTGACATTTAAATTCGTATTTGAATAAGATTGAAAAGTTTCAGGCGAGCCTACCAGAGTAACAAGTGACTTTGGAATTTTTTTAAATCTTGTTTGAGATATTAGAATAAATTAATTAGTGATACTTGCAGTAGTGATACTTGTAGAGGCTTATATAATATTTCTGTTGCATAATAGACAACTAATATATCATAATTAGTAACAGTGTTAAGCCTGGTCATCATCATGAACAGTACTTTTATTATTTACTGTTGAATAAGGGTCTGATAGCCGATGGTGATATTTTAATTGTTATCTTTGCCTACTTTTGAAGAGTATGCTGCAATTTAACACGTGCCTTGACTACTTTAATAAAAACAGAATGCCACGTGTATCAGGATTTCGAACTTTATTTATAAAAGACTTATTTCTAAACAACTTCTTTCCCGAATCGAAAAAGCAAAAGTTAAGCCTTCGTTTATTTTAAAAGCGCTCGTCGGATTTGAGGATTAAGTGATTAGCTCGCTCTTGTTTCGACTTCGAGTCTTCCGCCAGAGCCATTTTTTCCTTTCGTTCGCTTTATTCAAGGCAACGTATAGTCAATTTGCGAGAATCCTCTTAAAGTTAAAAACATCAGTTTGTGCTATTACAGTTACTGGCTGAATTTTAAAGACTTTCACATCGTCAGCCTGTCTAAGTCCACTGCTGGGTTCATATAGGTCTCCCTCCCTTCTCCTATAAACCCCACGCTGGATAAGTCCATTGTAGATGACAGAGCTCGGCTTCTTGTACCGCTTACGCTGATGCTCGTTGGCAGCGTGGTCATATTAAACTATACCTCAATAATATGCTGTTCTATACAATATGCTGTTCTATACGATCAGTCAGTGAAGGCCTTAGTCGCTTCTAACGACACCTTGGTATTCTGGCATGGGTTCGTGGTATGTATTCTTTCACCCCCCGACACAAATACAATATTTATTAGATATCCACACAATCTGGGACAATATTGTAATTTAAAGTTAAATTTGTTGTAATCGTCATAACATTATATATTCGCATTATACGTCGCTCACATTTACTAGACTCGGCTCAAATGTGTATTAATAGCAATATAAGACAGAAAATATCATTTTCATATTTGTGTTTCTCTCTTGTGGTACATTACAAAGACGAGCCCAAATCGAAATAGAATCGTGCTCAATCGACCGCTGGGATCTCGTGCAAATAGGTACGTGTGTTAAACAAAGACGTCCTATTTCTGGCCACACTCTTATCATCGTTTACCTTCCCTCCGCTGTCTATGTATTCATCGGATACAGTGAACCCCTAAATGGCATGTATTTTATTATTAAACCTATATGTCAGTAATGTATTATTATGATTAATAATCAATATATTTGTTAGTAAATGTCTATACATGATGATGGACGATGAAATTGTTTCGTCTGTTATCAAAGCTTCTTACTCTTCGTCGTTCGAAGCGTCTTTTAAATTATACCTACCATTCATAAATTACTCGTGTTTTAAATAATCTCTCACAGATATTTAGTAATCAATGGGTCAGAAATGAAAAGTATATTTAATATGATTTAAAACCCACTAATCCAGTAAAATGCGGACAAGCATAAAATGTTCAATTGCGTATCTTGATTTTACGTATTACAAATTTACATCACAGTTGTAAATGTCAGCTCATATCCATATTTATTTATGATACGGAACCAGGCTACAGGAATATGCAGCGTTGGATCTTTGTTTAGAAGTCAAATAAAAGATTTTGCTTCTTATTTTATTTTTCGAAACGGAACCCTAAACACAACAATTTATAATTAAATCAACGCTTGTAAAATGTTAAACGACTTGGGAACCTACTTTAATATTCCTCTCCAAAGCCTTAAATCTCTGAAGTTCGCCCATTTTTCGCTATAGTTTCAAAGTCATTAACAACTTACATAATAAATTATGAAATGTTTTCTATAAATATTTCCACATCAGAGAGTAGGTATTATACACTGAAGTTCGCAAGGTTATTATGATAAAATTCCACCGCAGGTAAATTAGCTAAATAATTTATATATTCCAGTAGAAATAAGAAAATGTATACAATTTTCATTTTATCATATTTTATCCAACTGCTCTCAATTAGTTTTTTTTAATTGTAATAAATTATTATTTTAGGATCAGGTAAATACGGAAGCGTAATTTCTTGGCTAGTAAGACGGTTTGAAATATTCTCACTTATTATCTCACGTATTTTGATCTGTAGTGAAATTGTATTGAATCCAAATCTAGTGAGTAATATTCGTACTTGTAGTTAGATGACATATAACACGTAAAATCACGCCTGTATTCCCCGAAGGCGTAGGCAGAGGAGTGTAGTATACTCCCATGTTTCACCAGTATTTAGTTTGGAAAAATAAACTTTTTTCATAACGACATGAAAGAATTTTAATTTCTCGATATATTATCTTATAAGCTCCATGTACTTAATCAATGTTCATGGCTTTACGCCACCCTCGCAATAATTTTCGGCGAGTTCTAACAAAGTGTGGTCCACAGCAGATTTAACGTCGTCGCTTCTCTAAAAGTTTTGTAATCCAAAATTGTTTTCAGTTTAGGAAATGGATGGAAATCGAACGGCACCAAATCTGGCAAATACGTTGGATGCGGAACCAAACTATGTAGCATATAATTTCTTAAATTTTGTCATAGAGCAACACACGTGTGATCTTGTAATCAATCTATGTGACAGGAGATTTTTATTGAATCAACATTAGCTTTTCGATACATACATATATGTTTCTTTTATGAAATAGTAGATTAGTATATTCATAGTCAACAAGAACTGTTTGGTGTTTTGGAAGGTTATTAATCATAAAAGGTTCTTTAACATCCCAAACGACCGATGCCATGCCTAGAATTCATGATCCTCACTTTGTAGTTGCCGCTACCGCTTCCATCCATTGTTTAAACGGATTTTTTGTGTCCAGCGAATAATAATCGAGCCGTATCTCGTCTTTAGTTATGACAACTACACAAATAAATAGGGTCATATTTTTATAGATATCCAAATATTCCTGCGATATAAATAATTAATAATAAGTAAAAGGAAACAGATTATGAATTCCTTTTAACAGTAAATCACATGAAGCGAGCTGGAATTGAATTCAATAAAAACCAAATATTTTAGAACACTAAAGGAGTTGCTTCTACTGTTATAAAGCATCAATTTTTTCATAGCTTTATAGAAACTTAATAATGATATTAAGAGCGCAAATTCGGAACACGTAAATGATTTTTGTATAATATTTGTTGTGTAAATATATTTTTATTCAATATTACTTTGCTTTTTAATCATTTGCTTGAGTTGTACTTCGAATTAAGTAATTCTAGCTTAAATACATTTTTTACAAATCACACAAAAATGAACACAACATTTTTTATTCAGTTAAAATAAAACTGTAATGATTAAAATTTGGCTTAATAACAAAATAATATCGTAAATATGACTTTTACGAGTGTGGAATAATTCGTTTTGTATGCGAGAACTATTGGACTCGGATAGATCACAGCGCCCTTGTTGAGCGTCAGATAAAACTAACGAACCGAACTAATGTAGGGTTGGCTCGTCGACGTCCGCTCTAACTAAGGAGAGCTAACACCTACATGTACGCCTTAAGAATATAAAGTTAGAATATCACCGCCAGAGTATATATTGGGAAGAGTAAAAATAAATTACAAATTAATGATATTAATGTAAGTCAAAACCTGAATAATATGTACAAGATCTTATAAAAATTATCGATAGAGTTTACTGTATTGTGCGTCAAACTTAATATAATTAAATACATTTCTAACAATTATTCAAAACTATTTTAGTAATGCTAGTAAACAATTAGTCTGATCGGGGAATATTACCAACAGTTAATATGTATTTACAAAAGAACATTAAACATTACAATTCCGTGACAACCTTATTTGCTAAATGCCGCTTTGCACCATTGGCCTTCTGCGGAATTAAAGTGGCTTTTGTCTGCGGTTGTACAATGTTGGTTAAAAATATTTCTACACCACACCTTGAATACCAATTTTAAAAATACTACATAGACACCAAGCCAGGTGGGATGATGATCTGCAAAAGGCTGCAGGGAGAGGCTGGATGCGGCAAGCGGATTAGAGAGCCCAATATCGCTGATTTTTGGGGGAGGTTTATGTCCAACAGTGGACTGAAATAAGCCGATAACTTTTAAAACTGCAATGAATTCACATATATACCACTACAAAGTAGAATCATTTTTCTGAGTAAGGAAATTTTAAGCACGTTATGCAATACTGGTATTCAGGTTTGTTCGAAATTGTGTTTATTGGTAGAGTTAGTAGTAGTAACCATTCATTATTTATTAATAAGCTCTATAATTATGTCCTATCTAAATAAAATAAAGACTCGACTAATATTAATACAGGATTATTGTCAACTAAAACTGAATATTAGAGTTCGTCAAACATTATTAGAGATTATTACCAAAAAAACATGGAATGAGTACCAGTTAGCTCATAAACAACATTTACGAGTATAAATATGTACTTAAGTAAAACTTTTTTAGCCAAACAAATAATTAGTATGCAAGCTATATCAATAAGAATATATAGGTTTCTGCGCTAACACTTCCTCCATCGCTAACCCGTATCGGCTTGACGAGGCAGCTCGTTAGGTGGATTCGTGTGAATGGACCATAAGCGAGTCATCCACCGGCCCTACAAAACGATACCGAGGAAACGTAACGTACGTATGTAAACGTAATATTACCCCCCTAACGCCCGAAGGAGTAGGTAGAGGAGAGTAGTACAATCCCACGTGTCAGCCAGTTACCAGTTACATATTAATAAGTCGTGAAAATATAAAAAGTATACCTAGTGGATAAAATTATACGAAATGGAATATAATGTTTTTATTCTACAGGGCTCCTATTGTCACTAATTTTTTATTTATAAGAAAAATAATGAATTAATTGTTGGTTTTAGTACACTAATTGGATATTAATTCATTTAAAAGTTCAACAGCTTTATTGTAATGCGTTTAAAAACAAAAGAGATATAGCGTACTATATCTATTAGATATAGATATTTTAACATATATCATAATATTAACTGTAATAATTAGGCTCACAACCAATTCCATGGGACGAAACGTAACTGGTGAAACGTGGGACTACACTCCTCGACCTACCCCTTCGGGGATTACAGACGTGATGTTACATTTAACTGTAATCATATTAACATCTTGGAGCAATATTTATAACTTAAACAAACATTTTCATTATTCGAATTAACAGCGCTAAATTGGAAATATAACAAAGATCTATTTGCGTGTAATTTGTAGATATAATGTATAATTAATTGCACACCGATTTATAACGTTTATCGTACTAATAAATCATTTTTATACCTATGAATAACAAAGCTTTTAGATATAAGAGGGTTTAGCGCGCAGATAATAGGATTTTAACTTAAATTAAGCTTTAAGCCTTTTCGTTAAAATAATACAGCAATTATTATTGAGGATTACTCGTAACTCTAACACAGTTATAGGTCACAAGGGAGCTATATAATAATGCCGGCTAAGATCGGCTTCTGGATGTAAAATAATGTTGGTGAGTGACGATGATGATGATGATTCGGCTGTCGACTTATTCACAGACCTTGTTGTAAGTAAACGTGATGGGTGAATCGCGATTTGTCGGTATAATTTCCATCTAAAACATTATTCATGTGATAAACACGAGTTTTGCTTCTGTTTTTATCTGTAAAAATAAAAATAGATAAATATATAACTAGAAATGTACGTATGATCATCAGCTGTCTGCTTAAACGGTGCAGAGTCAAAATTGAAATCAGTTGGCCATATATTATGAGTTGTCACGAGACGAGAAAAATATACAGATTATACGACATACAAATTTTGTAATTGTCAAAAATAGCATGGCCTGAAGTGCAGTGATCTAGTTTATAATAGCTGCAAGACTAAAATTGTGCTCTTAACGACTAAAGCCCGGTGCTGTACGACTAAAACCCGTAGCTATTCTCATCCTACCAGACTGTTTTTAGAGAACACATCACATGTGAAACTTCTTTCTTTAGTTCGTTCTAAGTGCTATCTATTCCTATTGCATTTTATAGTGAACTGTTCTTTATTAAGCCACTTTAGTGCCCTGTTCTAGATACACAGCGTTATAGACAGACGTCCCTTACCTTCAATTTAGACACGAGACGGGGGATGCTATTTTGAAACGAACTATTTTATCTTGGAACTATTTCATCTTCTTTGAATTGAAACGAAACTGACAGATGACTGAATTGCTAGCTATGATGTAACTAACAACGTATGGATGAAAGATGTGACGGAAAGTTCTTTTATCATTCCGCTGCTGGAGATGGCTCCAATGACAGGACGAAAAGGCTTGGGTTCATGATCTGCCACGTTGTATGGTGCTAGTTTACAGATTTCACACGCTTTAGGTAACATTAAGCAGATGTCTAAGGTGTGCAGTTTCTAAGGTGTCCTGAGCATGCTTTCCTTTACGCTAATAATAAAAATTAATAAACATTAATGTATATAATCATAAACAGTTTTTTACACATTGTGATTTGACGGTAAAAATTTCAATTAGGTAATTTTTGAATGTTATAGATACATTTTTTAAGTTGTAATAGTTTATAGGCACGAATAAAAAAGTTTGTTTCCGAGAATTTAGGTTTACGACAAACCTTATTGTTGTGCATAGTAAAACGTAAACCGAGCAAAGCCTCTCATGAAAGACAAAATCACGCTTCGGATGTCATTTTGTGCTCGAAAACATAGTCCTCGTTTCGCATCCGTGAATTTGCAATTTCCTGGCAATCCCGCCAGTAGCTTTGTCGTGTTTGCAGAGCACAAACGTTTCGCGTGTATAAGCAACTACAGCAAGATTGATGTAATACAAAGAAAGTATAATATTGGGGTGACCATTAATAATAACATTACATTTTGAATTCAACCCAACAATTGGTCCAAATGATTATCGGAAACAATAACCATTTAGCCTTATTGGGGGCATTTAGGGCGGTTGCAAAATATCCGGTAGACTGACCCCATTTCTCCACTAATCGGCATTGAAGTTGCATGGAATAAATAGGCCTCTCCGTTCATAGGCAAAGATTTGTGCCTAAGAGTAATTTATCTTTTAAAAAGCTTGGTTATAAACAGACATTGAATAAAAGTACCAACAACAATACAGTTTGGGAAACTTTTAATTATATTGTTGATTAACAAATTTATTTATTGATAACTATTAATGCGGAGACCCATATTCCAACAGTGGAATGACTATGGGTCGATTATCGATTATCAACTATTAATGCATTAAACAGATGATTTAAATAAAATAAAAAGAAATTAAGATTAATTTGAAAGGTATGAGACATTTGAACTGTCTAGAAATCGTATGTATATTGAAAAAACGTAACAAAAATTAAGAAGTTTAAAATATAACACACTGGTCTATTCAGAATAAGCGGGTCTTAACCAGGTCTTTTCTTCAGTACTATTTTATACAAATCACATAAATGTAACGTGACGTCAAACTATTTACATCACACTATATTTTGTTTGATCAGTATTTCATTATGAAACGTAATATAAGTTTATATACTCAGCTTTTCTTTTAGGTTACAATAAACCGTGAGCAATATAATAGCATATAATTTCATGTAAAGGAACATTGATTCATTCCAATTTTAAATTTCGAACGTTTCTGACGATTTCCTATTTCGAATTATTTACGCTTAAATAGACCGACTAACCTGGATTATACTGTTAAATAAAAATCCAATTAGAATTATAATCAATATATCTTTAGCAATTTAATTGAAATTAAGGCTAAAGAATAAGCGGACTGAAGTGGCAGTGGGCTGCCCATGTCTGTCGTAGGACCGATGGCCGTTGGAGCAGACGAGTCCTAGAGTGGAGACCGCGTCTCGGTAACCGTAGCGTAGGACGACCTCCGATCCGCTGGTCCGATGACATTCGTAGGATCGGCGGTAGGCATTCGATGAGGAAAGCAGAGGACCGAGCAACGTGGCACGCTCTAAGGGAGGCCTATGTTCTGCAGTGGACAGCTATAGACTGATGATGATGATGATGAAGGCTAAAGATCTTTAAATTCATAAATATACAGAGATGTTTTCATACGCATAACTTACTTAATATGCACGTTAGTTGGTCACCGTTCATTTGTGGTTTGTCGTATTTGCAAGCTTTGATAAATATTCATGTTTTAACGCTTTGAAATAGCTTGTGCGTCTATTACCTTGTTAGGGTTGAAAATTGCATGAGTCTCTGAGTCTTTTGGGGTTGTCTATATTAATATTAGGGTAGTTTATTTTTGCAACTGTTTTAGAAAAAATAATTATATGGCTGTAGAATTTCAATATTGTCACACCTTCCGCCTTTGCAGTATAGAATACGGTTATTGTTTCATAACGATAAAATATAGGTAAGGGCTCTGTCTACCAAGATGGCTAAGGACGTGCCGATAGTAAAGTTAAAAGCGAGAGCTTGGATTTGAACCTTAGATCCCTGTAGTTTGAGAATAGAATTAAAATTTACGCTAAAACTGCTTTATAATCTATTTCTAATACATTATAAACGTGAATTTAAAACTCTTTGTCAATTTTTTCACTGCTGTTTGAACACGTTTTACTGAACATGAGTCTGCTATAGTTTCGATCACATGACATCACCGATTCTTCCAATCTAATGACCTCAAGCTGTGTTCTTTGAGCCTTCAACTATTCACAAACGATGGCATTTTTTTTGCGTTCTCTATAGTGTAGGGCTACAAGGAATTAAAATATAATCTTTAAAGAAACAATAAAGAAAATGTAGCGTTGAATAAATACACTAATAAATCTTGCATCAGAAGTAACTTGCGTTATATACGCGGAGATTATGGAAGGAGATACAAATAACCCAGTTTCTGTAAATCACTTTTTGACCCAGTGTCAGCCTCTTTTAGTGATCTTTTCGCTAACAAAATTCTAGCACAGATTGGTATTATCCATGGGTTTATGTAACTATGTATTATAAACTAACGATCGCACAGAACGCCAGTATATCCAGTTATAAACCCGGTTGGCTTAAACGTTTGTAGAATATTTAACGAGCAACATTGAGGCCAATTTTATTCACATCGACGCACGAATACGAATACCAAAAATATTGCCTCGCATTTATTTGCCAACGCCACACACATAGCATGCAAAATTTGACGTTGCATTTCCGACAATCGGATCTACCATATCGATATGACTGTCTGACTTTTAGGTGTTTTTGTTCAATATATGAAAAATGTATTGCATTGCCCATATTAGAACAAAATCTCGAATTTTTCATCTGATCTCTTAAGCATAATAGGCATATTAGTATACATTACAATCGTCAGCATATTGTAATATAAATGCTCTTAATATTAGTAAATATCTTATTTGAAGTTGGTCAAAAATGCGTTGCTACTTCGAACGAATAATATTTATAATCACTTCCACTAAACACATTGAATGGCAACCCTTCTCATTAGACCGAAATACATTTTTTTCTAACTACAGTGACTTCCCAGTAGAATAAGGTGTAGTGGCATCTCTAAATCGGGTGAACAGAACATAATATTCAATGCATACATAATATGTTGTAACAGTAGGAACATGATATTTATGTTATTTAACATGTTAATCGGTAGTAAACGAGCCCAGTTCTCTGCATCTTAAATGTTAGTATACATATCTGTTACAGTATTATTTACCACAAAAAAGGTCTCCTAGAAACTCGAGAAACGCATTTGCGATTTTCCCCAAATATTAATCAATGTCCATAACCTGAAGAATAGGTACTCCCCGCTGGCGGGCGATTTATCAATCACAGCTGACGTGCAGTTGAAGTTTAGACGTAAAAGCTATCCCTTGCGTGTTTGTACGCATTTCTTGTGTTAATCTCTTGAAACGTTTTTTGTTCCGTTTCAAAATAGATGGACGTTTGTATGTGAAACATCGATCGAAACAATCAGTGATATGGACCGAATAAATCTTACATACAATTGTATGATTGCAAACAATAAAGAGACTGTAAAAATATGCAAAGATTTAATAGGAGTAGAATCAAAGCAACATTAAAAAATCTTAATATTTAACAATAAATACTTTGGCAAAAGCTGTATTCTTAGTATCTTAGTTAGTATTATAACAGAAAAAAACAGATTATAAAAATGTATTTCAGAAATTGTAACTTTACATTAAATTTAGCCAAAAGTAATGCATTGCTCATTTGAAATATGACTTTATTTGACTGCGTCTGATATTGGTGAAATGAATACAAGTCATCAGCTTTATTAATGTTTGAAACAATGCTATAATTTTTACCTTTACATGATCTAGCCGAATCCCAAACATACATAATATCGACAAAATAATATTCGTTCGAAAACAATCGTTTCATCGTGAATGTGTTACGAATAAAATGTATCTTAAATGATAACGATAATGAATATAACAGTGTCTAATAGTGATGATAATGATTATGATAATGGTGAAGATAATGGTGGTAGCAATGACATTGATACTGATAGTGAAAAACGGGAATTGAAATAGGAGAGATTTTAAAAAACATTTTCTTAATCTATAGAATATGAACTTCATTATAAAACAAAAACAACCTACATATATACATATGTATATGTATCTACTCATATAGACGCGATGTGTATTGTGTTAGGACGATTTTATGCTCCATCTTGTCATTTAAAGCGTTATTATATGCAAAAGCGGTGGAAAAAGCGTTCAAGTACGATTTCGAAAGCATGGCTGAAGCGTGTAAAAATTTTAAAAATGAAAAAAATGTTTACCTACTGCTGAAATGGATGCCATTTCATAATTATTTTCAGAGCTCTTTATTTTACAATGTATTTCGGTTCATTGGAAGTTTTGTTTTACCGAGCGGTTAATAAATGAGTTTGGTTTTTGTTATTTGAGAAATAATAGATGATGTTAAGCAAGTTGCATTAGATACGAGATGTTTAATATGAATCAGGTTTTTCACTTTTAATTAAAATAATGTTTGATATGCACAAAAACCTTAAATTAAAAGTGGGTACTCATTATCCGTATACGAAATTTTATAGTGTGGAATTTCAACACGAACAACTTGTACTAACTGGAGTCATTTTTACTAACAGTTATATTCCTACAGTCCTATTCGGAGTCGACTCAACATTTTCATGGCCGGTAGCGACCACTTGTGACCGCTGCTTGCTTATTAACTAAGACATAGTATAATAAACACCTGAAATAACTGAAATAAATAATCAAATAAGGGAAATATATATATTACAATCATTGATCATGTAATTTTTTTAGCTGAACAAAATATTTTTACAGTAATAAACAAGAAAACAAAACGTAAATCTGTTGATTTTAAGCCGTATTTTTACCAAAATACACATACCTACTACAATTTTCCCTTCGAAAAGTTTTAATGCGTATTCGTGAAGGGCCCGTATTATCCGCGAAGTGTTCTCAGTGACGGAAACCTAAAATTATTTATCGCATTCACTTCACTGTAAGTGCCGGTGCCACGAATGCTGAATTTTAACTTTGTTAAAACATTATGAGTAATTGACCTTTAAATTAATCTGTCCCATTTTTATTTTTCACTGTTCTTTGTTGAGAATTCGATTTTTTTTTAAATTTCATTTGTATTGTCTTATTGTTATTATGCTGAACGTTGCAAGTACTTCTAAATTAATTATTATTGTTATGTTGTCGTGCCAGGTCTCATAATTAGTAGGCAAAGAGCATCCAGTGTTTCTCAACCAATCATCATTTTAATCGTTTACGGAATTGGTTGGTATTTTTGAATACGTTTATAACGTTGTGTGTTAAAATACAACATAATTGATTCAGTTGGAAACATAATCGATTTAAGCAGTTAAGAAATTTGTACTTTTGGTGAGAGCTCTAATAATTGGTTGGAATAATTGTATTTTTCACACAAATTTTGTGAATATTTCGCAAAGACTGGATATTACCGGCACGTTTCGCTGTCTGTAAATAAAATAATACAATACAATTAAAATTAAATGCACAATCTTATTTATTAACACAATATTTAATAAATTCTCTATCATCATCTCTATCATTTCCGATATATTTAAATTTTCTTCATACATTTTATCTCCACTCCACTGAACCATTTCAGGTAAAACACGTAAATATATTCTAATCTAATAAAATTGAACCTTAATAATATATAAATGTACAAGATTTCAATTTTAAAAGCTACAGTAAAGAACGCATTTCTTTACCCAGAAGTTTCAGCCCATTCCATTCGGTATACTTACATACATGTTATTATGTTCCTAACATTAAAAACACGCGGTCAGAATCGGTTCTTAGTACAAAAACGCTCATGCATCAACTTAATAGCGCTCGACGAGTGTGTTTGATAGCAGTTTTTCTTTCACACTAAATTCTAATAATCCATCAAGAGTTAGTAGGCTTTATTTAATATCTCTTTTTAATTTCGTTCTCAGTAACTTGCCGTACCAACGGCAGGACTGTTTTTCACTCTTCTATTAAACTTTTCTTCTATTCTATTTTTATTATCCTACTGATAAGAATCAGTGTTTATATTATTGTACTCCAGTCTGAGGAACTTATTGATCACACGCGGCACGAGTCGAAGCGGTACAACTAAGTTCTTAAGTATAAGTGAGCAAATAAAAGCGAGCAATCTCAAACAGTACTTCAGCATTATTTGACATCGAATACAGATGGGATATTGTTTGCAGTGATTGAATAAAAGCATGGTTTAGGTTCGCTACTTGAGAGGTTCAGGTTACAATAAAAGAAAATTAAAAAAAACTCCTTTGTACACAATAACGGTAACGGCTGTATATTACGTATGTAACTGCAACCCGCAGCAGTTTGCCGAAGCAAAGGGTAGTGTAAGTTGTCGACATAGTTATTTATATTTAAATAATTTATACATTTTCATCATCATCATCAGCCTATTTCATTATTGTGTTCTGATATAAGACAACACTTCTCTCGAGGACCTC
>DWME01003355.1:0-18516 GCA_018244795.1 Parelbella ahira ahira | reverse complement strand
GTCAAACTCAACCGAACAGATAATAAAAGTTGCTACTTTTTTTAAAAAGCAAACATCTACGCTTTTGCGTCGACATACATATACACATATAAACTTATGTTCTGATATTGCAATTTTTTATATGTGATGTGGATCAAATACCATTGAGTGTCTTGTCTGGCTGACAAATTGCAAATGCAATAAGAAAAAAGTCTTACCGTAGTTCCTTTAACAGTGATTAGCTACAGCTGTTTCAAAATATCTGTCCAAATTATATCTTTTTTAGATCGATTTAGATTAGATCTAAACATTATATGTTTAGATTGGTTTCTGTCTAAATTATTGGCTTAACGTTTATGCTGGTTTTTATATATATATTGACTTGTCTGTTGGAAGTGATTAACTGATATTTTGGCTATCAGAAATTTTCCACTAGTCCATCCGGCAAAAATGTACCAGATTATGTGTTGTCTGAATGTTGTCGTGCTGAAGTTCAACAATTTGTCACATGTACTCAGGACTTTAGTAATTTAAGCATACATTATAATAAACAAAATATTCAAATGCCAACCGTTTATCAGTTATACATAATGTAATTGAAACATTAGTGTAGATAAAATTTATTTTGAACCATTTGCTAAAACTTGTTATGAAAAATATGAAACAGGTAATGTTTCCCACTGTGTTTCAATATATTATGTAGCATTAATATGTATTATTGTGGATGTTTTTAAACCACTGTTAAGATTAAACAGTAATCCATAGTTTTTGTGGTATTAAATAATTAAAAAAGTTGTATGGTGTATAGCACCATGCTATATGGCAGCTATATAAATTCCATGTATACCCTTCACTATGAATGTAAAGTGATTTACAAAAATATTAAGACACATCACACCACCATGATTCCAATCGATCATTTCATTAACCTCTACTTATCCATCTGTGTTCATTTCATTTCCCATATTGTAATCAAACACCATTAGACTGTCATTATGATAACAGTATATCTAATCAAATGAATATCATTGTGTATATCTGTCTATCTGAGCTTTTGTTCATCTGCATGGTATAACAAGTGTGTTCAAAATATAACTAATTCACAATATTCAATATTCAATATTCAATATTGTGATATGATGTGAAAGTAAGTACAAGTTTTATCATGTTTAGTTGATATAATTAAAATACATCTGCTTTGGTTTAGTGGTTGCAAGTATGACTGCTGTCCAACAAGGCCTGGGTCAGACAGTGTTATTGGGTTTTTGCATCATGAAATTGCCAGAGTATCTTATAGTGTGAATTTTTGTCTGGTGTGTGACAATAGGCCTACTCTCTATTTCATTGTATACATAACATAACACATGAACCTAGGGAGTGCTACACTCATCAGCCTACCCCTTTAGAGATATACAAGGGTGGTGTTTTATGTTATTAACAGAACTTCATCTCATAAATATTGTACAAAAATTAATTTTAAAAGAAGCATCACGCAGAGGAGCGTAGTACACTCCAATGTTTGACAAGTTACATTTAAGTCCCATGGAATAGGTGGTTAGTTGATTGCCCTTAACCGAGCACAATTCCAGACTCCGAGTCACCACTAGAAATTCTAAATTAGAAAAATCTAATAGCACCCGACCCGGGATATGAACCCAGGACCCCCTGATCGATGATGAGTCGCGGTTGTAACTACTCAACGAACGAAGCAGTCATTTTAATTTTAGTTTAATTTAAATAATATATATATGCCAAATAGACATGGACACCATTCAGTGTAATGGTGTCAGGCTACATTAACATACAATCAGATTAAAATACTATTAGTCATAGAATTTGTTACCCTTTAAGCCTGTTTGATAGTCCTGTACCTTTTTCAATGTATGCCACATCACATGTGCCACTTTTTAAACTGAAACTCCAGATTCACTGTTATTTAATTGTGGCTAAGTTAACATGCACTAAAAATGTACATAGAGTTATTATTGATCCATATCTATTAGATATCGCCTGATATCAACTAGTCTTATTAGGAAATAAAAAGCAATTTGATATGCAAAGCATATAAAAAACTAATAGAATCTTAAAATCAATTGTCACTTCTTGGATGTGACAGTTTTGTGCCCGATAATAGGTATTTAAGTAGAGGAAATTTTAAGACCATTAAGGAAAAAGAAAAGCTAGGTTTTTAACTTGACTTTACAGTCGAGGACATGTTTCGACCAGGCGGTAAATTGAGAAGAAATATACAATTCGTTAGTACTGTCTATTAAAAATAACGTATTTGAGTACTACATTCATTAAAGTATGTTTTTTATGAGTAGTAAATATAAAATTGTAAGATTTTATGAGACATTTAAAAGTAGTGCTATCCTGTCTAGTTCAATTCCTTTCCTGAAGTTCCAATAACCTTCATACTGAATATCAACAAAATGGCTTAGCTGGTTAAATCACTTACGCATTTGTAACATTAACTTGGATAATGCGGATTTGACGAAAAGCTGTAGATATTATAATAGCTAGCTATAAAAATATATTTAAATGAGAGCTATGCTCCTGATGATCAAATACTAAACATAATTTATTAAAATCACAAAATATATGTAACTGGTGAAACTTGGAAGTGTATTACATTCCTTTGCTCACCCTTTCGGGGATGACAGGCGTAATGTTACGTTTTGTTTTTCGTTCACTTCTTCGTTCGTTCGTTACTCATCTAAGTACATAGTAACATCGTACCTAGTAAACATGATAGCACGTAAACAACTAAAATTCAATGTAGTTAAATAACCACTAACATGTGACTCGTAGTTTTACAACCCACGTGTTATAATTGGTCGAACGGTCGCCGTTGCTCGTTTATTGTGAATTTTTTCTTGCGATAACGATGTGATGTTTCGAATGACCGGCACCTTGAAATTTCCGAGAAACGTGATTATTGTAGATACAGATAGGCAGGTGCTCGTGGAATATTGTATTGGGAAATTTGATAAGATATTACTCAGTGAATATTAGTATTGACTGACTTTAACAGGTTTCGTTCGCGTGAAATACGCGGTGTAAGGGAAAGAAATTTATATTTGGTTTATATATATTTCTATGGAGAATTGTATGTTTGCGTAATTGGATTTCAAATTTTATTCAGCTTGAAGAGAATTGCTGAAAACACAAGTTAATGATCAACTTGCTTGTTTGACGATCTTAAATTAATATAGATGTCTCGCAAAGTTCGGACATAATTGAACAGAAATTAATCTTATCCACTTGATATTTTCCCAAAATACTAGAGAAAGTTCAAAAATAAAAAGGATAATACTATAATAATGTGTATATTTTGTACTTCTATAACTCATCTTATCCTAGGCGATCGTCGCAGAATATGTTTCTAACATATGGCAGCCTTATCTTTTGTTAATGCAATTTATGCTTTACTTGGAGTTCGAGAATCATGAATGAATTTCATTCCATTTGATGATTGAGAGGTTTTATATAACCTTCCATGTGATACCTGTGTCAATAGTTCGTTTGTGTCATACCGTGTGTGGACGAAGAATTTATAGCTAAGAGTCAATTTGATAACATTCATTTCAACTGCTTAATTGTGCTATCACCAGTCCACTAATAACACATCTACTTTCTAAACGGTTTACTGATAGACTAAGTGGGGAAGAATACTGTGTTTAACTCTTGTGATATACCACGAATTGCAGAACATACGTACTTCTAATAAGTTAACCTCTTTAGTATTAAGATCTTTTGGTGTCTAGAATATCCTGCTCATTTTTAAACCAGATGTTATAACTTAGATTAATTTTAATACTCATGTTGGTAGACCAATTCATTAATTAAAGTTGACGGTTCGGTACCAATACAAAACATTCGCGCCCAGTTCTCCATTCAAATTAACTGTCAAGGAGTGCTATCCTTGCTATATTTGTAGAAATATAAATAACACTTAAAAATGAATATATTAAATCCTCGTTTACAATTCTGATCATTGATGCAAGCGAGAACATTGCCAATTCCGTATCTAAATAGCGACCAGCGAGAGCCGGTTTATTACACTTCCCATGAAACACTGAGATTATCCTTTGAAACAAGTTTATTTACTGGCAACCATTAAACAAGAATAACCGCTTATAGGGACCAGAAATAGCATCAGCGCGAACGGAGACGAACAATATTGACTATACTCGAATCGACCGAGTACTTGAATGTGTTAAATTAAAAGTAATGATATCAGTGGATGGTTTAGGTTCAATAATGAATATAGATTACACTGATAAATTTGCTTGAAATCGATGCGCCAAGTTCACTTACCGTTAAGAAATGAAATATGCATATACAGTCATATGATAATGCTGCTATTGACTTCACTTCACATAAATAATTATTAGTGGTTATTTCCCGCTGTTCCCTCGTGAACAAAGTGTTTTGCTTATTAATTTCGAAAAAGGTTGCCATTACGTTAAATATTGTTGAAATTTCCTCCCCAATTGTGCCGCGATGAACGAAGAGAAACAGACAAAACTGGAAACATTTAACCAAGAACTCCTCAAAGCTCGGGTGCATAGGCTTTTTCCTTGTGCTTGCGCTCCATTTTAGGAGGACTCTACGCTTCCATCAGGCAGGGTCGTAACCTAACGCCTAGCTATGTTGTACTTAAAAAAATGTATGGTGTTTGCAGGAACTTTTTTCTAAAACACGGCGTGTGTTTAGATAAATCTAAATGATCCACAAACGAATGTAGGACTGCAGATAATGTAATTGTTGCTGATACCGGAACTAGTTGTAGCGGCAGGAACAACGCAATTAGCCATCACAGCATAGAGCAGGCCTAATAGTAGGTATCTATACCTACTACTAAAAATTGCTTCCAACCACGTCGACTTCAAACGCGATTGAGTAATTACAATATGAATCATAGTATCTTTTACCGCTTAGTGTATTCCATTGTCTAAATGTCAAGTGAACGCCACGCTCCCTAAGAGCCTTGCATTGCGACCCTTGAGCTGCATTTCAAAAGAAGTGAAGTAATAACTTGTTATGTTTGGATAAAAAGTTGACGTTTACCTATCTCTGAGGCACGATTTGGGTTTATTCCAGTTATTACTGATCCTCTATGGGTAATAAGTTAACCGTTCAGGTATAAAGACTGTAATTGTTGTTGTCTTAAAATTATAATCGCCAGTTTATTATCGACTTCAGGCTAGTTCTTTTAATGTTCGTTTTTTGTATGGTAATATCATATTAATGCAGTATTCTCTCAATAAGTAAAAGAAAAAAGTACGTTAATGTATCTTAAAAAGTCAGAGGTATTTAGTTCTGAATCTGCTATGTAATGGATTGTAATTATTAATATTGCTTGGATAACTAAGTTCCTTGAATAATGGGTTGGTTTTGTACAATTTTGTACAATCATATAGCTTTAATTATATGACATTCTCATTATGAATAATAAATGCTATTTATGATTATTAATGATATGAACGAGTCCATTCATTAAACCTATCATATCTTTATCTATCCGACCAACATTGTTATGATTATGGCTTCATTCAGAATGTTGCCATACCTATTTCGTAAGGCTTGCATTATCAAATTAGTTATGGACACTTGAGCCTCTAGGTGTAGTTGAGCAACAACAGCCGGTTTGGCGGTACACAGATTTTACTTCACTCAATGGTTTATTATGTAGTTTGCAGTGTTCTAACGGGTTGAGTATCGCCCAATACGGTAAACTTAATTTATAAGTGGTAACCAGTGGTGGAAACTTCGTAAACGTTTGCAAGCTACAAACGGTAGTTGAACGTTGTTCGGACCGATTGTAATTGGATGGTTATAGTATACATTGTCACAGGCTACAACTAATTGTATATACCAATAGACAGTTTGGCGACTAACTACAGTTACTTGCAGAGGTGAGCTCCCGGTAACGGCGTGGACCCGCGCGACCCGGCAAAACGTAAACGGGTAACCGCCAATGTTTTCAACGATAATTGGTATGAACCGGGCAACATAATATATCTATTTACTAATATTACAACTATCGTTTTTGTATTGAGCTTCCCATTTCATATGCGTGATACAGTCTAATTATATGTTGTATGTATTACATCCGTAACTGTAATTTATATGAGCATTCCACGGATAAATTATTTATTATAAAGTAAAGCACTCATTGTAGACCTATTTATGCACGTGTGAACGTTCGCCCAGGTGTTCTGTTGAACAGTAATAATCAGATAATGGAGTTAAATCTGTCTACACAGAATCCATTGTTATAACAACTCGTTGGATAAACGATTACTCAAAGGCTTTTGGTGTTAGCAAATTTGTAGATGGTAATTTTTTTCTATAGAATATCACACCGAAGACCGGCTGTTTTAAACGTGAAGTCATCATTGTCAATGTCACCATCATCATCATATCGTCATCATAAAAATGATGATTGCTGAAATAAAAATGCGTTTCAACCAATTTTGCTGCTCAACACATGGTTTGCGATGGTTCATTACGTTACGGTTACAAGCGCTTACAAAATAACCTATCATTCTTAATTATATAATATCACAATAAAATTAGTCTAAGAGCAATTACACGTTATTGACATCCTAAACGTCCCTAATAGTAATATTGCGAGTATTGTAATTATTTTTAACATTTTAGAAAATTTTGCGTTGGACAAAAATCTTATTTCAATATTACACTATCTCGCTTCTTTGATACATTCGATGCACATCAAACTTTCGTCATTTTCGCGAAGAGAGAGAGTTCTCTTTGCGAAAATGGAACTAGTTTCAGTGCAGTATTATAAAAGCGTGGATAGTATTAAAATACGGATATTTCGATTCGGTCTGTGCACTATAATAGTATGAATCCGCCCGCATAGAACGCATATTTAAACTGTCACCGTGACGTGTGTTGAAGTGCGCAAGCGCAGTGTGGCGGCCGCGATCGATCTACGTTCTATCTACGTAGCCGAGTTCGTTTTATTATTTTGCATTTCGACTGCCAAATACACGAAATATCGCGACACTAATTGTTAGGTGCTACATTATGCCAGACGATAACAATAAACCTACGAATATTAATACTTCACGCGATCTATTGTTAGGGCGCTCATACTTATACGGTATGTAGCGACAGCAAAAATATCTAATGCATATATAACACACCATGCACTAAATTCGTAACGTATCTTATAGACTTAAGCTCGTATTCCCAATAAATACTTACATCATAGTCTTACTCAACAAGTTGTTTCAGATTGCTCCATATCTCTTACCATTCGTCTAGTCACTAGACTTTAGTGATTTGTTTCACAAACAACACAAATAGAAATTCTCTGCTAGAGAACGTTGTATTTATATTGAATGTAACTCCTGCGATTGATATGATTCCGTCTCCAAGTACTTCGGTTTAATTTTGTTTTCATTCGTAGTATCAAAAACTATCTCTTTGTTTACCTCGTTGTGATTTTTATTATTGTCTTCAGGGATTTATAACTTTCATAATGCGCTTTAAGTTTTAGCTCGGATACTTTATTTTTATGTACTTTTTGAATCACTCATAGCTATCCGGATTTTCTTACCGGCAACATTCTTCAGGCAACACATAACATAGTTTCCAGACATTCTTTCGTCCCTTATTGCGCTCTTTTAGGGACTAATATAAAAATTTATACGTACTAGTCCGTTTCTTTTATCAGAGCTTAGGTCTTTATTAATACAACAGCGAAATCGATCCAGCGGTAACCTTAAAACCTTAGCAATGTTACTTAATGACTTACAGAGGGATATTAGTATTGATATATTACGTTTCCCGTATTGTAGTCCCCGGATGTTCAATATGTTCAAGTATGTTCAATATAGCCGAGCCAGCGAATCGGATGCTCTTTTACGGACAAAATATCCGACTGGCACTTGCCAAATCGAGTTTCTTCACAGTAGCGTCGTATCACCGCCCTCGGGGGTTGGCGCTGCTGTACGTCTCGGATGTGCCCTCGTAACGAGCTCCATCCGGTTGTACAGATTATGAAATACAGGCGGCATTTTGTATCATGTATTGTACTTGTTTGACAGAAATGTAAAGCTGCAAAGACCTTTCAATTTTTAGTCGTTCCGCGCGTCTTTTCGATTTGGAACATTATGGAAGTTTAACTGAGATCAGTCACATCACTCCAATGTTGTTCGCTAAGTGCTCAATAGTTACCCGTAATGCTTTAGCGTGTCCACTAATCTTAATGACTCTTAAACTGGGAAAGACCATTTTAGTATTGGAGTGTACGTAAGAACTACAAAAGCAAGAGTCGCAGCCGTTAGGTTTGAATGCTTGTTCCTTACAATTTGAATTGCAGCATTGTCCTTAGATATATAGCATTAATTTTTTGGCACAGTATAGTACTTTTAATTTTAACCCAGCAATAATATGGATACTATTCTGCCACTGCCACCTGATCGAAAACTAAGGGAAGTTTGGCTATAGTAATCAGACAGCTGAAACCATAAATATTTACATTTCATTCATACTCGGACACAAAAGTAATGCTCGTGTTCCCAACACAAATATTTGCACTGGCCGAGAATCGAAACCCGCCAACCTCGACCAGCTGTCAGCTTTATTAACCACTGGACTAACAGGCCGATTAAACATTTTGTACATCTCCGTTTTGTTATGAACCGTTCGCGAAATTAGTGTTTCTTTTTCCAAAATAGTACCATTAGTGTACATCAAACTCTCAATTTACTGTACAGTAGATACACGTCAAAGCGCTCCATGTTAAATTATTCCTCGCGTGGTGTCAAAGATAGGACTGCTGGATTGGATTGGATGACTGGATGCTAGAACTACTTGAGTGAATTTACTCGTTATATGCATGGACCACAGTGACCACTAACCACGTGGACGAGTGATTGATTTCAACAGTGTTCCGTGTGCAAGTGATTAAATTGCAACTATGTTCCACAAATGCGTGTTATTATGTAGGTAAGTCATCAATCCGATAGACGCCGTTGTAACGTGGCATTAGTCATACGACTACAGGAAACAAATGGTTATAAACATTGCTTCATTTAGAATTACTACAAGCATTGATTTCCTTGTTGCCGCAGTCTTATCATAAACCATGTTTGTTTATTTTTATCGATTTTTTTTGTTATTGTTGCCATTTTCCATAACGCTCGGTAATTTTCGAATTTAATCATATTTCTAACTGTCGCCATGGAATAGAAGGAGTCTCTTTCAACTTATTTTTCTATGATTTTTTTAACTCTTCGATTTGATATTTCTGTTGATTAGATAAAGTATGCTATAAAGTAGTCTTATAACGTAAATACTGAAATAAATTGTAATGGAATGTCGCTAAGGCCCGCCCAAATTAAAGCCGAGTTACACGCGGTCAAACTGTATTGGGTCGTCTTGTGGGATTACTGTCTCCTAAGTAATCTCCAAACCGTCGCCCTCGTGGGTGAGCACCCTGGCTTAATGTTTTAGCAATCCATGTTACTATTGAATTCAGAAACTAAAATTAATGGGTATTTGCTAAGCACTACGACATTTCTATTAATATCGGCCTAACCCTATCCATTTGTAACGAAAAATTCTCATATAGAAATTATTAATTGGCAATCTGAATTTATTTCTAAAAGCTACAATATATTTGACCTCTATGTTGTTCTGTTTCTCGTTTAGTCTACCCACGATCCTTATTTGTTTGGGTGCTTCATGGAATTTATACTTTGGGAGACAACAAAGAGTTTTTTGTTCCAAAATATCCAGTAGATTTGAAGATCCGACGTCTGAAGGTCGAACCTCGAGTGTTCGACCAGTACTTTATAACAAAAGAACGTTTGTTGGTTTTTTACTCAGTGTTTCGATGAAAGATAAAAGAAAACAAAGTAATGAACTCTTATTTTTAAGAACTCATTAATATTACAGTACCTTGTAAATGTAAGACATGAAATAAAAATTAGAATTAGCGCTTTTCCTTTGAAAGAATTTTATGCAACGTTACATTGACAAACTTGGCAGCCCGTAAAACGTGAAAGTAATTAAGTGATTAAAAAAATTTATCCTTTAAATATTATCGCCAGTGCGTCTTTATTTTATTGCATCGCCACACAAAGACACAAATAAAGGTAGAAAAAGAGTGCCAACGTCACGATGTCGCTCTCGTACGCTCGCATCCAATCGGGTTACTTAAAGCTTTAAACGTCGCGCGTCGTATCGTTACAGACTACAATAACTACACGTACAAAAAGCATATGTGGGTATAAAGTACAGTTTTAATTGAGGGAGTGCAGGAAATAAGAGGCGGAGGGGCATTGACTCACTTGAAGCAGACGCGATATCTCGGGTCAATACATCTGCCCGGCAGCGATTCAGAGCCAAAGTTCAATCAATCATTGGCAATTTAGAGGATTATCGTCTTGAGAATTGTGCCTTTGGACTTTGTGGTCGGGAGATCGTGAGTGCAAATCTTCGCAACTGTTAAGATTTGTTTTTCGTATGATGAAATCGTACAAAATCAATAGATTCAATGGAGACGGATGTACGGCGGCTTGTCGTGTCTTTGATTTTACTTCCACAATTCCTGCTCATGTTATTTTCAGTATTTTAGATCATATGACCAAACATCTAGTTTGATTATATCTCTCCTTAAATGACTGCATAATCACCGTTAGCGGCAAAAGTCGTGACTGTATTATATGCACTACGGTTAACTTAGGTCACGAAAAAAACCATCTGAATAAATATTGGAAGAGTTCGACACTATTTCCACCAGAAAGTAGATACTGTTTCATTATTATGTGTTCACCGATAAAGTCTAGTAGGTGAATGCATCAAGATAATAAGAGGTAAAACACATATTTGCTTCTCTTTAATAGTAATATTCTAAAATAACGAAAACTAAATAATTTTTTTGGACTGCCTCGTTGGTACAACGGTTCCAAGCGCGAGTGCCGATCGGGAGGTCTTGGGTTTAAAGCTCGGGTCGGGTGCTATTGGATTTTTCTAATTTAGAATTTCTAGTAGTGACTCGGAGTCTGGAATTGTGCCCGGTGTATGGCAATACACTCACCATCTATTCCATGGGACTTAAACATAACTGATGTGAAACGTGCGAGTGTACTACACTCCTCTGCCTACCCCTTCGGGGATTACAGGCGTGATGTTACGTAAAAAAAACACTACGCAAATTTCGTTTCTTGATCGTAGTTAATCTTGCCATGTTTCCTGACTTCAACTGAGCCGTTTTTCGAACAAGCTGCCTATTATGAAATGGCAGAGGTAAGAAGTAAAACACAAAAGTACAGGCGAATTGAGAACCTTCTCCTTTTTCGAAGCCTCTTAAAAAACCGCAGTATTGTTCGTGTGAGTCATACTTAAATTATGTTTCAAGTGCACGGTATGATTATGATGACTTTTATGTGAAGTGGTAGGGTCAGATGCAATGATATGGGTCAAAACCGTGGAGGCGGGTCGCTGTCGAGGGGAATTCACATCGTAGAGCGCTCGAAACATCGCGCTGGTTTTTGTGACATCTTTTAACAAATTATAATTTTTTTTTCAGTAGAAGACACATCTACACCAAAAATACCTTAGTACATATTTTAGAAAGCCTTTGTACCTACATAATATAACGTATTAAATTACAGATCTTGTAGAGCAATTTTTAAACTCTGTCATCCGACTGCGTCCAGCGACATGAGAAATTCCTTCTTAATTATCAGAGTTATTAACGCATTTATGACTGTGTCAGGTGTTAGAGCTTCAGTACCCACTTCTTGCTTACAAACGTCAAAGGGCTGTCGTAAGTGTGTGTGCGTGTCCGTTTGCGGGCGCGAGCGTGTGTGCGCGGGTGCAAGCGTGTGCGAGTGTACGTGTTTTTGTCACCATGACCTATAGATTGTTCCAGATTACAATCCTCACCGAACAACATCGGCATGACTAAATTACATTTCTGGTACAAGTTTTGGTTTGTGCATTTGTTGATAAATATTAGGAATGTATTCTAGCTTCTACTGGCTTTATTACGTTAAATGAACACTTCAACACTGGACTACTTTACATCAACTCGTATATAAATGCTGTATTCGTTACTACAAAGAAGATTTTTTAATTATATACCTACAGACGGTCGTATCCGTTTTGTCTTTTTACGAAGTTGTTACGAAGCCGTTTTTATTTCTGGTTTTTCTCCCGTGTTTTCCTTAACCAGCTGTTTAATTAGTTTCTATTTTGAATGTGTTAAAGGTAAACGACGTAAATAAAAAACTACTAAAATTAATTGAACCACGAGGACATACTCTTATGAGTCATATTATGGACGAGGAAATATGTAGAAATACGAAAATTGAATTTGTACATGTATACCTAATCAAACCGAAAAGGTATTATAAACTGTTAAAAAAAAATATTTACAAATTTATTTACGTATTTATCTCCGTTGACATGGCGTCGCATTGATGTCAATTATCACTTGACGTAATAGATTTTAATCCGAATGTCTATAATAATATTGCTTATACAAAAATAACGCTTGCTGTGTCTTTTTCTAAAAGTGTTCGCGTCGCAATTGATGAACCGGTTGTATCGAATCTTTTTATGGAAATAACTTAAACGTATGAGAAGAACATAGGTTACTTGGAATTATGTTAAATCAACGCTTATAATAATAGAATAAGTTCTGAACGATGGTACGGCAATTTTAAAATTTTAAGTGACAATTGCGGATATAAACCGTCTCATACATATTAATTATTTTTGACGGATAATTTGATAGACCATACTAGACACGTTTATTGCTTCTTGATGTTCATAAAAGTATATCTTTTTAAATGATTTTTTATCGTGCTCCAGTCGATTCTCTTTGTTGAAGATACATATATCGTATAAAATGGCGAGGATATGGCTAAATCCTTCAATACCTACTGCTACTTTAACATTGTTGTACCATTTTACGCGGGAATCTCGTTTCGTTTGCATTAATAAGCGAACAGCTTCAGCCGGTTTTAAGAGAGAATAAAGATACGGTATTAACTTCGACTAATTAAAATTTGCGTTGTAGGTTTTCCAGAACGAAGCTAAGGAAACATAAAATTTCAGTCTCGCCAACATTTTAATATAATGCGTGTGAACCTTTATTAATTCGAGAATCGCCCATCAGTTCGTAGTGTAGGATATTTGGTATACAGATAAAAATCTAAATAAAATTTATTTTTCAATATTATCCATGTTAGCTAAATCGACGGAAGGTGCGTTCTTCGGTTTAAATGCCGCGTTCATTTCGTTATGATCCTCAAAATTTCGCAATTTTCCTCAAAATTTCGTTGTAAAGCAAGTAGTCACCAGAGGTCTAGTCGGACCTTTAGGGATGATTCATTTATTCAAACCCGTAGGTGACTCATTTGAACAGAACCAGTTTCCAATGGAACTTGCCTCGAAATACCTCCGTATGAACAACTAGTGTATCGTTTCGCCGACACAAAACACATTTGATGGCTTTTAAAAATTTTATTGTGTAGCATGAATCTAAGGGATTCATTATATACCTATATGTTAAGTATAGCCCAATTTAATCGAGAAAACGTGAGATATCTCGAGACTGATTTGAATTGAGACGACGCTGATTGTTAGCTCGAATTTTTTTCATTCAGTAGGTATTTAGTACGTTTAATCTAAAGCGCATACGTTCGTACAGAGCATAGTGCCAATAGAACTATAATTGGATATAACATATACGTAGCGTTATTAAATATTTCTTCAATGCTCGTGACAGGTGCCTTCGGATTGTTGACACATACTTCATAAACATATTCAAGTCTTATTACGAATAAAGATAGGAAGAAAGCGACGAGACCTAAATAAAGGGATATATTATATAAACTGTGATGTTATCAAAGCAGTAGGTATAACACCTTCAAAATTATCGAATAGTGATCGAAGTACATACCTACTCTCTACTCGATTGAACTCACCTGCCAGTTAAGTGCCCGTATGTCCCTTTGGAATATTTCTACATGTACAAATATAGCCTTGAAATGATATTTTATTATTGGAATCTGTGCTGGTCGTCAGCAGCAACAAAAGCAAGAGAGATGCCGCTTCAATCAGACCCTGTTTGCCATTCATTGTTGCCCACACCTGAACATACCTAAGGCCACTCGTACACTTATAGTTATCTTTTTTATCCATATACATTATACATACATTCAATTATTTACCTGTTGCACTTTTGGCGTAGCACCCTCTTATAATAATCAAAATTTGATGGAAAAAGGTAATAAGGTATAATAATTGCTAAAGCGCTAAAAACAACGAAAGTTATAACTGAACACAATTCCTAAGTTATTAAGAAAATGCCCTCGTAAATATAATAAGTCTTTCATATTACACGCCCTAAAACTTTTTCATTTCTCTACGAAATAACGTTCTTTTATGAGAAATCGTGAAGTGCTGATAAAGTTGGTCTACTTTTTTTTTATTATTTTTTACGGCAACGAGCTTCCGCTAACGTATTCAAGATATACGAGTAAGTACATAGTTATGAGTAGGTTTCTTATATTTCGTTTATGTTGCTAATGAACAAACTTTTCCGTTCTTGTACGTTAATTGAAGCTCAACTTTGAATTGGTTTTTTCAAGTTACAAGTTATATTACAGTCGTTATTATTAAGACGAGCGCTATTTCTCGAAATCTTATCTCTGGGGTCGAATTATGCGGGATTTTCTTCACAGATGTCTCGAAATGACGTAACTCACAAGATGTAACAAAGTTAATTTTGAATCTGTTGCCTTTATTCTACGCTTCTGGGACTGCATGTTTAGCATACAGATCCTTCCTTATCTATGTGACGTCAAACGTTTTCGTTTTTATCTTCCCGTTTGAAAATCGAAAATTTCCGGTTAAGAAGGTAGTTATTATTTTATCCTATGTTTTGGAAAAACGATTTTTCTTCAGTTCTTGACCTACTACTAGGAAGCTATCCTGATTATTTTTTGAGTGATGACAGGCCATGTGTGTGTGGGTGTGTGTAAATAGATTCTTGTACTACGAAATGTCTAAAACAAAAAAAAGAGGGAAATTTGTCACGCGGCCATTGAAAGGGTTCAGCGACGCTTAGATTTGATTAGAATTTGAATGTCGGGCTATTCCATAGATATTCAAAAAAGGAAAAAAAAGCTGTTTGAATAAATTTGATAATTCTGAACTAGTCATATTAACATTAAACATAAATTTTTTGAACTCGAAAAACTGCATTGAATGCCGCAAACCGTACCAAAATCGATTGACGCGTTATATCGTGCTTCAAAAATTTCAAAACAGAGTTCTTCAGGATTTCTTTTTCATTTTAGGCACATTGATATAGTTCTCATAGCTAACTTTTTTTAAAACTGCGTCAAGTACCGCAGAACACATCAGAATCGAACAAGTTTATTGTAATCACAAAAATAGCGGAAACTCTGGTTTGTGAGATTAAAAAGTTTACAGATTATTAATATTAAATAAAATAGTATTGTAAATTTCAGTTCTCGACGATTATGAGCAGCAAGGCATACGAATATATACCTATAGATATCGAGGGTCGAAGTTGTATCACCCTCAAACGCCGGACCCGTCGACACGCAGGCAATTAAATGTTCTGTAGAGACCCTTTGTTTTTATCGGTCGGGGGATATTTTGCGACATCTGTGTCAGGCAAATTGGTGTCTACACTCGTAAAAGCACTTTATTTGTGGGAAACTATTCGCACATTCATACATAGAAATTGTGGGTGCTTGTAATAAATTTACTGTGGATTAATTTAAGAGAGTTTGATACATTTTAAAATAATAAAAAAATACTACGAATGTATTATATTAAAATACAAACTGCTCACAATACCAGAGAACAACGTGAAAAACATAAAGAATTATTTTTCATGACCTAAATTAATAAGCTTTTGGTCGCTGAATCGTAAATTAATTTTCAACTGTCGTAAAAAGTGTAAGCAAATCTTAGTGTGCCTGCAATATAACTCAACAGTTACCTGTAGCTACATTCAACATCAATACATTAGTTGTTGTCTTATTCTAATTTGACGGTCGAGCGACATAAGAGGCATTCACTCTAAGCCCTCAGGGACAAGAACATCTGGAATTGCACTCACGTAGATCTTTATATGTATATTCCCTAAAGATTTGTTCAGCTGTGGCATAGATTACTTACCTGCAGTGAATGCTTAGCCTTGGTATAGCTATAACAAAAACCTTGCACGTAACATGTTAAGTAATTCCAAATGATCTTGCTGATTCAAAGAATATTCTACCGAGGCGCACTATCCGTGCATTATTACTCTCCGAACATGTAAATAAAATCTTCGTTCTACTCCCTTTTATACGACGCTCAAAAGTTAACATCAGAGGGTAGACGTAAATAATACTGTACATCCATAAGATCATAAGAGAGAGAAGAAAACACGCAGACGTGGATATTCTCTTTTATATCTTGCGAGGATACCGCAGATTATATAGGAATATTATGCTATAATAATAAAGAAATCATGACTGACGTGAATATGATATGATGATGAATCACCACGGTCACCATCCGTTTTTACATGGTATTATGTTACATAAAAAATCTTTGCACGTATCCCCATCCATTTTACTTCATTAGGAAGCCATTAACGGGCTGCAGCGGTTTCTCGTAAAGCCTGCAGGCGATTTCAACGCGATATTTTTCGCTATAAAATTTCGCAAAGCCTAGCTTAAATACATTGTAACATGTCTACGATAAATTTATGTAAGTAAAAATGTATACTAGAGATCGTAAATGCTTTTTATTTAGTAAAATGTTATTTTAATACATTTATGCTTGCAGTTTTCTAGTATTCACGTTGGAAATGTCAGTAATATACCAACAAGCTAAAAAATACCGGCAAAAAATTGTTTGTATACCGTTTGTTTGAATGCATTTCGGCGTTCATTTGAAAATATGTCTGAATGCCTGCGTACTCTGTCAAATTCTGTGCAATATAGAATAAACAAACATATATTATATATACCTACAGTGATAACATTAGGTATATTGTCTAAAACATTAAAAATACCACCACCTACTTAGCAATTAATTTACTTTATAATCCACCTTTAATCTTTTTATCTTCAATAATTATGACAAATTGGTAATAATAACTCGATACATATGTCTATCGAGATCGATTGACCTGCCGCCCTGTTTCCGGTGCAACTGCAACACGAAGAATGGAAATTCAACAACGCTAGTTTGCATGACTAATATTTTACACTCCGCATTTCACATATGATGGGCTTGTTTTTACATATGGCTTCACGTTTTTTGATAACAAACCATCAAACGCCTGTGAGACAACAGTACAGATATTTGCGCAAGTGTGCGTGCGTTACCCCTTGTGTGTGTCAGTAACGGTATAAGCTTGCCTAACCGTTTATTATGACATTAATTGTTATGATTAAGGTTATCGCCCACGTATTCACTGCCAATCTGCCATCATATCACATACTAATTAGTCAACGTTAAAATTTAAGGCTGTACATTGCCGCCTCGCTGGAGAAGGCATGGCAAATCGTACTGTCACGCTGTTGAAAACACAAAAACGTCTATTCTCGCTTTTGTAAATGTAAACAATGTGGTACGCACACATGTTAAATAATTCAGTCTTCTAAAATTCCCCTTAATTGTTGCTACGCCTGTATTTATAATCTGCGCTTAAACTTTGTAGTTTTTTCAAAAATCATTCTTCGTCGAGAGCCCTGCACATACATATGTATGTATATAGGAACCAGATAAAAAAGGAGTGTATACACAAGATCTATTCATTACTAAAATATTCTTTTCTTTTTGTATTTTTGCTTTTGTCAAAACATTAAGAAAGAAATAAAGATAATAAAAGAAGTGCCTTTGAACATTTGACTTTTAATTGAAATAATGCTTGAAACGTCATATACTTCGCAGACCCGTCTAACATGAAAACAATACTATATAATTGTATTAATAAAATAAAAAACATATATAATCAATATATATTAAACATCAAGAATAGACTTATTACCAGCAAACAATATGAGAACTCGCAATTTTTGCTTTGCATAACCGATTTTGTACTTCAACCTTTCAACGACCCACTTTCTTTGAATTCAATAAAGAATTGTATGTTTATTTTATGTCGAAATTATACACGGAATGTCTTTGTGTATTGAAAAACTTCTGCGTTTGATTTAATGTTACCTCCGTCGCCCAGTGGATCGATCCCGGGCGTAGTTACTTTATGGAATAAAGTGGAACCGTTCGCATTCATTAACGTATTCAGCAAAATACTAGTGCCAGCTCTTTGATTTTAGTCTATAAATATGTGTAGGTATAAATACATATGCGTGTCTGAACACAGTGATGAAAACAAAACGTAACATCACGCCTGTAATCCCCGAAGGGGTAGGCAGAGGAGTGTAGTACACTCTCACGCTTCACCAGTTACGTTTACGTCCCATGGAATAGGTGGTGAGCCTATTGCCA
>DWME01003354.1:0-18517 GCA_018244795.1 Parelbella ahira ahira | reverse complement strand
ATGGTATAATAATAATTGTTAAAATATATCCAATGAAGATTAGCTACGTTTTGTTAAAAATTGATTTTTTTTAATGTATTATCGAATGCGGAACCCGGCTTTGTGCAAACCTGAAAAGTGAGGATTTTTTTGCAGAAAATGTCGAAATAATCTTCGAAATTTTGTTTATAAGATCATCCAAAAATTCCTGTACCTACAGTCAAAATGCACAGTTAATTAATTAATTACCTTTCAACACATGATCTACTTTTCATTTGTATTGATTTTTTACATTAAATACTTCCAGAAAATGTCCTGCCCTCGAAAACAACTTTAAACATCACAACAACAAAAATATCTCCACCAAAACCATAAAACCGAAACAATGGTTTCACAAATGTGTGTCAAACAGGAGGCCTCGGCTGTTCTCGTCAGTGGGCGGCTACCCTATAATCAGGGTCGTTTGGACCCCGGCGAAATGCTTCGGTGATTACAAGCGGGTTATATCGTTAGTTCGTAATCATAGACCGGCCCTTTACGAGACTCAACCCGCGCGGGCGATTTTATGTCATTTTTTAATTTAACTCTCAGCCGGAATTAAACAGCGGTCGGCGTTTTAGGGTTAATTATGTCTGTGAAATTACTTGGAATAAGGGGAATTATAATATATATTTGTGTGAGATTTTATTGTTGTAATATAATTTTTATTTAACCAAGTACGATGCGAATGTTTTATGGAGAGGGTTAATTGTACATTTGGAACATAAATCTCGTTATAGAACATATACACCCGAATTCCTTGTATAATGTGCTACCAGGTATTCCTAATTTCGTAAACCTGGTAACAGTACAACTAATACCATAAGAACAGTATTGGATATAAACCATAATAGTTTACCAGTCTCGAATCACGGTCAATATAGAAGATTCGTTTCAAATGTAGGTACTCATATTTTAGTTAAAGTCAAGTATGAACTAAGTGAATATATAAGAACAAAAATTATAACTTAAAAACTTTAACTTGCAGTTATAGTTATTAAGTTATAATAACTATTTATGACTCAATTCGTTCTTTGTTCATGTGGTCGTTTGTATGCACTTAATCAACGTGTAGTGAGAACGTTATTTTCCTGTGTTAATTTGCTTGATAATAAAAACGATGAAGTAAAAAGTTCGTAGGTACTCATTATTTAATGCTCGTTATATATGCCTTATATGTATATAGTGTTCAAACACTATATACTTTTGTTTTATATAGTTTACACGTTTTCTATGTGCTAATTACAATAAAATTTTCAGCCTTAGTTACAATTTAGTTTGTTCAATACTACCCACATGTAGTAATGAACACGTAAGCGTATAAGTGTCTGGATAGTATTTACTTATTTACATCTATGAAAAGTCTTATTGTAACAACGTTGTTTTTTTTAAAAGCAATTATGAAAATGTGTCCTAATATAGATAGATAGTAAAATAGTTATAAAGCTTATAGATGGCGCTTTTATCAGAAATCATTAACATTTGAATACTGAATTATATTCGAAATTTAAATATAAACAAACATGCTATAGCCAAACTAGGACTAACGTCTATCACGTAATATTTGTAAATATTCCAATTAGTAAAGTTTAATATATGTAAATATTCCAATAGACGACATAAATATAAACGATGGAAGGTTTTACGTAAGCGGCCAATAGTTTGATGAGGTTTCGCATATCAACGATCGCGTGTCCGACCTTAAGGCTTTACAGGCAGGTGAAGGCTTCTACGGCGGCAGCTGCAGCCATCCGGCCATCGCTTATCGAAGCCTACTTTGACTTGTAAATGAAGCTTCAGTCGAAAGTAACTGCTATAACTGTTCACCAACACTATGAACGCGCGTCGTGCTGGTATCGACTTTGTAATGGTGTGTGGAAAGTTGATAGTGTTGACATGTCTATCTATGTACTCTTAAAGCGTTTAGGAAATATGTTTTATTGTTTTATTTTTAATGTTGGCATCGGTGCGAATAAGGTTCAAATGCTATTTGTATGATTATATAAATAAACTACGTATAGGTATCAAATATATTATTTGTGGTTTTCCTTACGTTTGTCACATATGTACCTATGTATATGTCACCCCTTTTTTAGATTTGCATTATATTCGTGAGTTAAAAATGCAAGGTTTACCAGGTGCTGTGTCTTACAATGATCCTAAGACTATTTCTGTTTTATTACTAATCAACAGTCATATAGATATCGTTTTTGACTAATTCCTCTGTTTGTCTTTTCGAAAACTCACAATAAATAAATTTTAGTAACAAATTATGACGGAAAAACTCGCTGGCAAACGAACAGTGGGTCGCAGAAAAAAATCCTGACTGCATTAGGAATTGGACGGGAATAGCGGGAGTAAGAAATATTTTCAATAGCAAAAGACCGAAGGAAGTTTTCTGAACTGACAGACAGCCAACGTGCTAGTCGGAGAGATACCTACTTGAGAAAGATTAACGAACTTTTAACAAAACATAATTCTTGTATCCCCAACAGAAAATCGTTGATTATTTGAACAATCTCATACCAAAGCCAGCCAGAATCCACGATTGTTATTATAGTTTTTTTAGTACCTACTTACAATACGTGCTTGCTTATCTTAATGAGAATATTGCCGGACTTGAGAGTATGTACTTTGAGTGATCAATAGACTCGCCGCCGTGTCGCGAAATGACTGTAGTGACGTAGAGAAATAATGTTCATAAGGAATGATGATAGTAAACTTGGCGCAAGCTGAGGACAGGTGGTATTTCACTCATTAGGGGTGCCCTTTGGTTAGGAAGGATTAGTATAGGCTGGTGGTGATGATGATGATGATACTTATATTATAAGCTACAAGAAAACTGATATCAGCAGTGCGCTTTGTACAGTCTTTGAGCAGCAGTGATGATGGTTGGTGATCGAAGGTGATGATTAAACAATCACTGTGGTTTAAACGAATACTGATCTTCAGATCGATATTCGAAAATGCTATTAAATTCAAACAAATCATAAATGTTATTTATGATATAAAATTAAGAATGCATCAATTCAAAGTTATCGCGCGGTCCAATCATTGGAAAAACAAATATAAAGCCAGTACAAATTAACATAAATAAACATTTTCAACCGAGATGTCGACATGCTTGTAGGATATTTAAAAAATAATATTTAATTACTGACACAGTTTATACTTGCACGTGGAATAATAATAACAGATTATTAATTCCTTTGCCGCGAAATTATAGTTTGTTTTTTATTGTCAGAACGCAAGGACAAGTTTATGGTCAGCCAGGGTTGTCGATGAATAAAATTAAAAAGTTGCGGGTAACAATCTTGTATTATCAATTTTGTACTTAAGTAGTAATTTTTAAAATGTATTGGTCATTACCTCTTTGTACTTGTAAAAACTAAATAATGTCCGCATCTGAACAACAAAGTAAGCAATATAGCCTTGGGCATAGAGTTTAGCGACTCACGCCGAGTTCATGTTGCTGTTTCAGACACACACATCAGGTCTTACTTAGCCATATGCGTTTAGAGGCTACATACTACTCATTATAACAGGGAAAAGGACAACTTGAGGATTTTCACACAACCTAAAGCACTATAATGTTCTCTAATATGTGAAGTTCGACACATCGCATTTTCGCCAGTGTAGTAAATTATAAACTTTTTCATTACAAGATAAAGCCAAGTAGTAAATAATATATAATATTCCTCATCTTTAGTGAACCATGTAAATGCAATAAATCACGAGAGGAGAATCGTGGCCAACAGTAGAACGTTGAAAGGGTTGATAAATAAAAATAATCACTTTGCGCTAAGTTAGACTGAAATTGTTAATTGTTTATTGAATTACATATATAACTGTATTAAAAAAATCTTTAAAACGGCGAATATGTAATTATTGGTATTATTAAAAAAAAAATGTTTAAGTAAGGTTTTCAAGCATGGCAACCCTAAACCCAACTTGATCTAGATTCTGAATAAAGTCTTATTACTGTGCTAAATGGCCAGTCTTCGTTGCATTATAGGGTTTTTGCGACAACATGTTTTTGTCCAATATCGGTCCTTTGTTAAACCCGACCATAGACCATAGACTTCGTCAGAAGTTTACTGCGGTCAAGACTTCGTTTAGCGATAAAAGTCTGAAGTATAGATGATATTATTGTCTATTGTTTTGACGATGGGACGATATACTAATAATTACATATTTACAGAAGTTCAATTATAGTAAAGCTTAATACATACCAAAATTCTTACCAATTTACAAATAAAAGTCAAAAAGCTTATCCAACTGTTACTGGCAACTGACAAAATAATGTCCCGTCAGTTTTGAAAACCGCATGGTATAAAAAAAGGAAAAATACCGTCAACTAAAGTAGCCGCGTAATAAAACATAACACGTTCTCCCGGCAGTGGAGCGGTGGTAAGTGGGAGAGTAAACACGCGGCGACACCAGCACCACCGCGCTATAGGCGTCTTTCGGTCACAATAAATATTTACTTTGATAGTTGTTGTACAAGTTGGGAACGTTAGCGGAGTGAATTCATACTTTGTTATGTTGCAATAGATACAATTACTTCGTTTTAGCGAAGAGAACTCATATTGATGTACGACCCTCGTAGTAAAGAAGGTGATTGAAGAAAGAGATGAATGTAGAAAGAGCACATAGACTTGTGAGGATAGAGATATTTGGCAATCGGTGCTCGTTGCCTACCCAGTAAAGGGCCTAGTGCAACATTATAGTATTAATAAATATAATATGAATGGTATGTCACAGTATTATAATGTCAGAAAGACCAATTAAATATTTTATATTGAAGCGAGCGCTAAGACTTTTCTTCGGTTAATTTTCTGTCTACCGCATCTACAGGCTGTGTAAAGCTGATGAAAACAACAATCATTATCAATACCGCTGTGATGTTCATAAATGTATGACATATGATGGTGATGAAATACAGATTTGAATGCGACGGCGACAAATATGCGTCTCGCTCGCACTTCTACATTGGGGCATATTCCCGAGCCCGTTGAAACGTGGTACATGAAGTACGTGTGGCCGAACACAGCGGGGAGCGGTGGGCCCGCTTTTAAATAATTTTATTGCATCTATCATATTACCGTTGTGATGGATTTCAAACAATGCTCCATGCGATGGCATGCGTTGAAAAATATGTCAGTACTTCGTTAGCAATTAACTATTTAGTATTTTGAAATTTAATATTGTCAGTTAACTAATGATAGAACATCGGAAGCCTTGAGAATGGCTTATAAATTTCTGTTTCTGCGACTATTCATATCTCTTCCAATCTTTATTGTAAACTAGTGTTCTAGGCTTCATACAAACGCGGACGAGACGTGGCTAGTAAGTAGCCATATTTAAAAAAAAATTGTTGACATTACATTAATATACCAGAGCACTTAAACTCTCATAAATCGAATGTAATTACATTTATATGTAATATTTTATTGTACATATTTAAATTTAGAACGATTTCCATTGTTACATTATATTTATAAATAACACCACCACACACTAAGATCTTAACATAATAACAACACAACGTTTACAAGTGTTCCGTTCCAATTTTAAAATTGAATTCAAAAACGGAGCCGTATTCGAATGTTTTATTTATAACTGACTGTTCGAAAATTAAAATCGTGACCATAAGGAAAATGAGTGGAATGGTCCCATGATTGCTCGTCAATCAATCAAATATCGATTCTACGGTTTTACAAATAAGGTTCACTTGTTGAGCCTTGGTGAAACTAACAACCGAAATACTTCAAAGTCGATAAATTAAATGTGTGTTTGCGTGCAACGAATTGGAAGCAATATTTGTTTAATCATCGTTGCTTTTACAATTGTTGAACGAAAATAATCACGGGCGGTATGTAAACATTCTGCATTTAATTGTTAGCGTGTAAACTAATCGGATCGGTTTCGATTCTTGAATTGTACATTAGTCTATTTCTTTTTTTCTGAAATTATTTCTTTTCTTCAGTTTGTATACCACCATTATCAACGTTCGAAATTTAAATAATCTACTCATTATCGAATGACTGGTATAAATAATATTTAGCGCGTTGTATTTAAAGCTTCCTATCGATTTATAGGAAATAAGAAAAAAGTTCAGGCACCAATTAAACTTTACAAGTCCATTGTATAAAATTTTATTTTAACCAATGAACCTGGACCCCACTGTACACACGCCGGTGCTACGGCTCTCGATCGGCAATTATTGGTAAACGATTACGTGCTGACTGACCGCTGCAAAGCGCGCCCTGTACGCTAGGGTTGCCACATAAACAAAATATAAAGCACTTTTTAAGCATGTGCCAAAAAGTCCATGAAGCTATACACGCTGTCGAAGACCGTGGCAAATGGGAGCAATCGCCCAAGGAGCAATTTGTCGAGATCACAAGGACTTTTTAAACTAGAATAAACATTATGTTACACCATTCTTTAATAATAATGACTGATATATTTTCGATCTAAATGAAAAAATCTATTAGTTGACAACTCCACACAAGGCCATCTGACAAAGAAGCAACAAAAGAGCTTGTGTTACGGTTATATTGATAAACTATATAATTATCTACATACATACATAACTTACATATATAAATACATTTGTTTTAATACAAACATGCTGGCAAAGTACAGTTCATTTGGCATGAAATGACAAAAGAAATATATACTTTAAAAAATATATTTTATGTATTGTATACAACCCTACGCGTCCAGTCCACTGCCCGGGGCTTATTTATTTACTTTCCGCCATAATGAACAGGCTTTACCCAGTGCCGCCATTATCGAAATTATGGGAAGACCGAAACATATTTGCACGGACTACAAGGTTGTGAATACTTATTTATGTAAGCAAATTGAACGTGTGTTTTCACAGAGGAATTTTAATCGAAATTATAAAATTCAAATCAATATCGTTCCTATGAAGATGAGTAATATTTTAATTATGTCCATTATTTGTTTATTATATTATACACGTCATATACACGTAGTATGTCGTCATACGAATCTGACGTAGAGACTGTTGAACGATGAACGTGAGGGAATGATGAACCTGAATGAAATCCCAACTACCCACGTTTTAATTTTATCTCCAACTACCCACATCTCAACCGTCCAACAGCAATAGCTACTTAATAACCAATGACGTCACAATTCATTTCCAATACATTGGCGCTCGGTTCAACTAGTTGATCCATGAATGAATTAATTGAATTAAAAAAGCTAATTCAAGTTTGCCGCACGAGCGCGTGGCCAACGTATCGGAAAATGCCTCGCTCGCCTACATTGCCGCTTTGCCGCAAATGGCAAATGGCTGTGATTCAAATGAGCTGATAAACATAATGATTACTCAATCGATTGTGAATTATCACTCGAGTGAGGGTTGTTTTTTGCTCATTAATCGTGTGTTGCCGCAACGCTTTATATTGCTAATTGTATTCTATGTAATATCATTGAATTGCAAAATTTTAAAAGCATATTAGTTGGTGTTCTTCTGTCTGGTATTTGGTGTTCTGAGGTCATGATGACTGGTTCCGGTTCTTGGTTCTGAATTTGGAAGGCCCAGTACTGGAAGGAGTGGCGCCAATTAGAAATGGCCTATATCCACTGCTTGAATGACGATGATTAGTTCTCTGGACAGAATGTGCCTTAGTTACTATAATATAAACTCCATAGTAGATTTACAGGCAGTATGTTTTTTGTTTCTTTTCCTCTTAACACACACGACATGTGATAGATAGGGATCCAATATGAAATACATATGTATCTACAAGCCGCTATTGATCGCTTACGAATACGATTACCGATTTAATTTAAAATAAATACATAATTAATTATAGAATCTTATTAAATTTCTATACTAATTACACTGGTTAGAATATTTAATTAAAATCTAGACGTTTTAAGGTTGTTGACTTGTTAGTTTTTTGATCAACATAGGTCATTGACTGGTTACTAATAAAATTTTTAAATGTTGAAACCATTAGTATATCAATACCTACCTATACGTTTCTACCTACTTAGGTATCAATACAGGAAGTATTTTATAAAGGTCAAGTACTTACCTACACCATACCAGTTTGTATATTAATGTATTAGCATAAAAATGATGTTGTTAATTCTCATTCAGGTATACTTGTTATAGCGAATATGGTACCTTGTTTGCATCACAAATATTCCTTAAAAGCCAGATCTTTAGAATAAGAAGTATCCCTCAAAAAACATTTTTATTACTTGTGTTAAATCGTAAAATCGTTGTAATCAGTTATATACCAAGATCTGAAGATGTCGCACGTCAGTGGACCAAATGATGTAGGAAATAAAAAATATAATCAGCTATGCAATTTTTTGTCTATGCCTGCCATAACCATAAACATTCAAATATCATTCAAACCAGTTCCGTGAGTGCAATGGCAGGTGCTAAATTCCTCGCCGTTATAAATTTCAAATTTCGAATCATAGATTGAAATAGAAATATTATCGTTGCCCTTACGTTGATTGGGGGGGATTGCTTTTAGCACTAATCCGCCATTTTTTTTTCTCTTTGTCAGTCATAAATAAAGAATAAATAAATATTAAAACTGAGCGTTAATGACTCCATAATCATCTATATTTATATACAATTTGAAATATACTTAAGAATTCTTATAGTTACATATATTTATACTTACTACTTTCCATTTGGGACATCACACGTATTAAAGATTTAAAAAGATTCGTCAAACCAATCAAACATTTCAATAACCAGTAAAGCGCTGCCCACTTACGCTTCTCTTATAACACGTGAATAATGTATTCGAATGGACTTACCCGATTAAGATAATCGAGTTATTTAAAAGTTACCCGATTAAAATAATCGATTTATTTAAACGGTTGCTCGGTTACGGTTGACCGCTGTTGCGCTTTACGGTCGTTCCACGTAATGTATGTGTATGAAATAAAAATGAAATTTATTCGGAAGCTATTTCATTTACTTCACGAGCGATTAGCTTATCTGCCTTAATCGCTCAACTGAGTGTTTTTTTTAATTGTATTCCGCTTACGAGTTGAGCTTTTACGCTTTTCTCTGTAATAAAATTTTTATCGTAAATTCTTAAAATATCCGTTGAGTTTAAAAGCGTATAACCAAAATCGTTAATTTGGTTGTAATTTAAAAAATATGAATGTTAGGAGTGAATTAAAATGTTTGAGAGTAAAATTTAAGCTCTTACTAATAATAAAGAGAGATAAAGCTTATGGTTAGAGGCGTGTATCTAGTGGAGTGATAAATACGTAGTTAGGAAGCAGGTCCTAAAGGAGCCAAATAGGACATGCAAGTTTGAAAATTGTATATTTTTAATGATAATTCCACGATAATGTTTAATGGCACTTAAACGTGATTGGTTAAACGTGGGAGTGTACTACACTCCTTCGCCTACCCCTTCGGGGATTACAGGTGTAATATTACTTTTTTTTATGTTTCCACAGCCTGTCCTAGTGCAATGCCCGGACATAGACATAGGGGACATAGGGGTTTATGCCCATAATCCCTTTGCGGGACGTGTAGGTTGTTATGTATCGCAGTATTAGTGGGACGATATTAACAAATTGTATTGCATTTCACTCGATTGCAACATGCCTTGAAACTAACTTGCGCTTTGCAATAGTTGCCTAACTGATGCAATTTATCCAGCGGTAGATCAGAAGCCGTCAGCCAGGAGATGGATAGCTCGATAGCCGCTCTTCTTACAAATTATCTTGATCAGCTGTCTTGTTTCTATCTAAAAGTACTCCGTTCACAAAGGTATATTTAGATATATGCGTGATATCATCTATTTGTTTCGTTATAATAGATGGCTCCACCTTTTTCTGGAACTTAAGTATTGTCGTCATAATGTTAAATATATGTACGTTGTCCAGGTTTACATCAATCTTTATTTTTGTCATCGACGCATTCAAGGAATTGCGAATGACCCGTAACTAAGTGAACATTAATGTCAGTTATTTAAGGTATGTAAACCATTATTTTATGTTTTATGTATGTAGAGAATTGAAAAAAATAAATAAATAAGGTAATTGATACGCAAATTACAGTTATATTACAAATAAAACACTGAATTAATACGAATATATTGTTAATGGCGCGCAACTCCAGTTGAATTGCGAATTAGTATGAAAGGATATATGTGAGCTTATATTGTTTGATGCGTTGCAGATCTGCGCCCGCGCACAGGCGGGCGCTTTGAGCGCGCCGACGTTTAGTATTTGCTAGACATGTTTCTACTTCAATTCGCAACAAGTGCCGGAACTAATTCCCTACACTCCGACCAGTCGCGCTAGTCGACGCGCAGATCGGTCATGTTGATTCAATGTGATATTGTTCCTAATGGAACCCACAGCGTTGTGAATGTAGCACTCACATATATCAGTGGAAAATTGTCGTATATACCTAAAGAAAAGTGGGGCGCTTACGGCGTTTTAATAAATCAGTTTAACAGAATTGCTTATTCCACAAAACATCTTCCAGAAAATTCTTGAATAGATTTGTATTTTAACTTAATCTTTGTAATTACGACTTACTGTTATACAATCGTTATTATTACTGATGTTATTTATTGTTTTTCTCGATCAAACGTCTGTTGTGGGCAGGCAGAGAGCACCAGTTACCAAATGTCTATCCTCACAGACCACACATAGGTACCTACTTCTATACTCATCAGACACGCGCACGCCGGTTTCGGTCGTAAGATCGTCCAAATGAATATTAATTTTCGCGCTTAATAACCACCCGTTGCATTGTTTCCGACCTTAGTATCTACTTAAATGAACTGAGCGGTATTCCCATTTGGCCTGTTTTTCATTGAATACATACATAAATACACCGGTAAAGAGGTGTTCGGTAAGTACACATTAATTACGTCAGTAGTTACTTATAAATTTTTTTCGACACCTCGTCTCACGCTCCGGCGGGCACTGTTAAGCGGCTGTCGAACACCTTTAGGTTGTTCTCATTAGGATCAATACGAACGTGCGACATATTTAAACCAAACAAACATTCCTCAGATACAACGTTTTCTATATCTTCCTATCTCAATCTTTCTGTCGCTCCTTTTATTTAATAATCGTAACACCACGCCTGTAGTCCCCGAAGGGTAGACAGAGGAGTGTAGTACACTCCCACGTTTCACCATTTACTTTTACGCCCCATGGAATGGGCACAGATTCAGACTCCGAGTCACTACTAGAAATTATTTAATGTACGTTTACATATAATCGCCCGTGTGTACTTAGCCTTAGGGATCGCGGAAGCCATTATCTAATAAAGTATTTGCTTACACATGATGGAGTAGGCAGCAATCCGAGCGTGTATCTGCTGAATAACTCGCACGTGCTTATGTAATAACTGAGTTATACCAGTCGAGTTATATGGTTACATAATATAATATAAATGTAGTTATAGGAAGGTAGTACAAGAATAACTTTTTTTGTAAATGGAGACTGCTTCAGCCATTTGTTTATCCTATCGCGTATAGTGGATACATTTTTATGACATTGAAACGAACTCGGAATACTATCGGCAGTTTAATAGCTACGTCTATGTATTTTGTTTACATTAATATAAAATTTAATTTTATCATATAACTATGCTGTTATAACAACAACCGTAGAGTATGTGTCCTATATAAAGAGAATCATGAATATAGAATAAACACGTCATGTTTATAAGGATCTATATTTGACGCGAGGTGATTTATGAATGTCTGTACCTACTGTAAAAGAAACGGCGTGACAATATAAAATTAATAATACATAAAGTCTATTTAACGTTTCGTGTTCTGCAAATAGAATGAAAAACAAGCAGAGACTGTCACCGGCTTAGAATTGTATTGATGTCACAAAAAACATCGCAGTGGCTTGCAGTACAAATCAAAGGAGTGCATCCAGATGCGTTGTACTGCAACGCGTTCGTTACTCTGCACTTAAGAGAAAGGAATCCAGTACAAAACACTTGCTGCACTCTACTGTACTGTACTTATTGATAGATCACGATGCACATAAATGTAACATATGCAAGAAGGGGGACATAGACACATGTTTTATTTATTCTAGAAAGATCTTTGGACCTGTTAGTTTACTAATATGTACTTTAATAGGTATATTTACTGTTATAATCTTATTGGATATTAAAATTTTGAAAGCGTCGAGAACCAAAATTGGAGGTTCAAGCTCTATTTATGGGACGGAAATTTTGTCCAACGAAAATCCCTCCACTGTCACCAAAACTAATGACCAATCTGAACTAAAGCAACTGATGATGAATCGAAAACAAACAAAGATGCAAGTCAACATTCAGAACTTCATATTAGAAGCATGTACGTCACGGCTACATCTTCGAGTTGATCACTTGTTGATATGGTGAAATGATCACTTCATATTTCATGAAATAGTTGAGCGTATTATGAAATGGTCATTTGTATTTCGCCATAACATAACTATAGAAATAGATATAAATTAAACACTTTAAATATATAATTAAACTGTACCACAGCATTAGTCAAAATGCCTAAAACATTTTTCATGCGTTTCACACCATGTCATCACACCAAGCACCTTGCAGACCTGACAATTCCAACATCCATAGTAAGATCCCGTAAATACTTCACGCGGTGTAGATACGTGGAGCGGAGTCGGTAAGCCCGACCGCATTCCACCGAAGTTCTTTCTCCGAGACTCCGCGTCGCACCGAGAGAAACTCTAAGTGCATTCCGTTACACCACTAATGGCCATCCTCCTTATATGGTTGATCGATTGTTGCTAGCCGTGAATCGCACTCGCCCTTTCTAAAACTTTTGTTGCATAGCGACTCCATTACTTTCTTCCTCTTGCGATATATTGCAATTATTTTAGTGTTGTTAAGCAAGTGTTTATATTGTTCTCTGGTATATTCGTATTCAAATATGTTTGCGTTATTCCTTTGATAAACTATTGATTTACTTTTATTTCCTTTAATCGATTTTGAAAACTGTTTAAGTAGATGTTAACAGTCATCAATAGTTTTTTGAAGTTGTTACTTTGTATTACTTTTACGTAGTTATCTTCGCATAAACGCTAATAGTTTGAAACTATACTGACATTTTATGTAGATATCTGAACTGATCACTCAAACCGCAAAAACTCTAAGAGACTTGCGCTGATATTGCCCCAAATATTTTTTCACGATCTAATTAAACCGATTGAAAGGCAAGCTGTCGGATAAGAGCGGAATGCGGTCGATGTCGAAATATTATATCGACTTTTTGTGCCACACAACATTCCTCTGTACATTAACGTTTGTATTATGAAGGCCAGTATCGAGAAAGAGCTACCGACTTTCCAGTTAACAAATTCCCGCGTTGACGTGTCGTCGGACGGTCCCTTGAAATGTTGTCCCAATACCAATGTCACATTTAGCACCTGGAGCGCCTGCTACAATCTACCGCGCATATACACGTGCCACTGTCCCGCTATCCAAATATTTACGCCTCGAGTTGAAACGGCATATCAAATAAACATGTCCAAAATGTCCGAGCACCACAAAAGGCAGTGTTTGTGGAAAGTCGCGCAGACACGCGACTAATCAATGGGGAAGCCGAGAGGCTGTTGATTATGATTGTTGATACTAGCCGTCGAGAGCTTTAAATGCGACGTATTGTCAACTTGACATTTAATGTCGCCTACACAATCGAAAAGGGGTATCTCGATCGTCCCGCTCATCGGCGCTCAAAAGGCTCGAAAAAAAAACTCGACGGCCGCGGTCAGGTAGTCAGCCTTCTGTGCCCATTGTGGCTTAACGAGCCATTGAATACACGAATCATCCGAACAGGTGGCGCTCTCGGATCATATTATCGACTGCTCACTTCCTCGCACTTTTCAGTTTTAGGAGTTCGACGAACGTGTCTCATTATTCAAATGTGTATTCGCGGCGTGAAAGCGCCTCGATAACCTCGACGGCGGCGGAACGTGGACGGAATGACTGATACACGGCATGCGCCTAGATCCTGCGCTATTGTTGGCTCGTTTCCAATAGGAACTCTATGCCGATGATGTAGGGGTTAGAAATATGGGCGCGACGAACGCACTGGAAACGGATAAAACATTCCGTTTCGTTACATCGATGCGAATTGATGCAGGTACAATCTGCCGCCATGTCCTAGCGATAATGAAATAACTAAGAATTCCATTAATTTCGGTTCTACGGTAACGGATAACCGGTCCCCCGAGCGCCGCATCTCTGTGTGTAGCGTTATCGCGAATGATTTCATCTATTACATCTACCGTTACGTTCGACGCACGGTTTTCTAGCGCTTTCTAACACAGGAACCGATTCTCACAAATATCTGCAGCGAGCGTGAGATTATCGGTGCGATTTGTCAAAGTGCAACGAAGCATCGGTGGCACGGATTTCAGATGGCAGATGCCGCGATAGTCGCAAAGCTAGCAGCGACTCCGGCCCGAGCTCGCATTCCGATAGAAATTGCTCGCGGCGAAGCCCGATTACTGGCGCCGCACTGGATAATTACGTACCGACGAGGACATCCATTAAGGTGGATAGATAATTCAGCGGGCGCAATTAGAGGATGGGTCGTGATTCGACGGCGGCGATGCGACTGATAAAGCGGAGACCGATATAAATTAACTACGGCCGCGGTTATTAAAATAAGCCCCGGGTGGCTGCTTAGCATTCTGCGACGAGCGCGCGATAACGAGCCAGATGAGCGCCGCGTGTATCTGTAATAATGATAGTCGCTTTGGAATGTGCAGTGCTGTAATTTCACCGGATGACACGCGGAATGGCCGCGGTGTTCTAATGGCGGAGTGGCAACAAGGCCGATCCGCAGCCTTGCCTTTTCGCGTCATCCAATCGCAGCCTGTTGTGCCGACTCCGATCTGAATAACAGAACCGGCTCGAGCTCGCGCCACAAACGTTATTAACGTAATAAAGTACTAGATAAAGCGGGCCCGGACAGCGTGTGAACGCGGAGAGAAAGTCGTCGTCGCAACATAAGTTAGTCGCCTATTAACATCCGATAGACGTTTTGACTCGTGTGTTTGATTGCAAGAGAATTTTGACTATAAATTGACTTTATAATAGTCGCCGGTATTAGCCGTTAAAATTGTTTATTGCCAATAATATTCAATTATTTGTAGCTCGTCTTAATACGAGCTGATGCGTTTTATAAGAACTAAAAGCCAAAGAGTCCCCCAGTCGCTAAAGAAATAAAAAAATTCTGTGAGTAGTAAGATTTACCGTTACCAAAAATTTATATACCGGTAATCTGAATTGTATTAAGACTTAAGAAAGAGCTTTAGAGAATCCAAAAGATTGCTTTGCCGATAGCCTTGGAAGAAATGAAAAAGACATTGAACGGAACAATTTTATCTGATTCCCGGTATTTGTGAAGAAAGATGTTCACGCGATCTTCAGACTCGCAATCCGATCGCTTTGGACAATTATCATGATCGAGCCAAAAGAACCGCATAGATTCACTGCTTGTACGAATAATTGCACATTCATGTCCTAATGGTATTTATTTCTGTACAATGCGTAGCAATGACGGCTAACATTCCCTTTCAAAAGCAATGAGTTGTAAAACGGTTCCCGTACACACCTATTCATTTAGAAATTCCTTTCATCTTCCTAATTAGAGGCACAAAGTGATCAAATTCGGCTTTGTGAGCGGAGAGTACGCCACGTGTCGGGTCGGGGGTAACTGATTGCTATGCGTCCACGATTGAGGCGCGCGAGTCCAAACAGTTGAATAACGTTTACATCCGTGAAGCCGCGCATTCGCCGCAAATGTACCGTGAAGATGCGCTGGCGCCGTCTTCAAGGAAAAAAAACCGCTCATGCCAACGCAACAGAACGCACTAAATGGCTATGTAAATAATAAATTCTAACAACAAAATCAAAACTTTGAAAAGGATAAGGTGCACTTTACTTTATCTTTTAGAGTTTTATCCCATACTAATACATCCCGTCTTCGACTCATTAGGAGCTCCGTCTCTTTTTCGCCTCGCTTCATCCCTCTCTCGCACGTCTCAGGAGGGCCATTTATCAATTCCAAATAACATGCCGGGGCCTTTTCTCTCTTCTGTTTATTTATTTTTTATTTACCTTATCCTTTGGTGCACCGTTCGTGCCTTCCTTTTTGACTCGAAATTGATTCTAGAGCCGAGTTAATGACGTTCATCTAACATAAGGTACGGTGAACCGATAACGCTAATTGCACCGCTAATGAGTGAATGTTTAACGCAATATTGAGCCGACCGCTCGATTCTTGGTACAATACAAAAATAGAAATGAAAACGAATGATAAAATTAGTCGTAAACAATAAGACGCAACACAAAGCTAATGACCGCGCAATCTCTGTTTCATAACGCATGGCTCACAATTAATGGAAGCAATTCTGCGTGCAAAAGTCATTACACTGCGCTATTGGAAGTTACAATTTCCTTTGCACGGGTCTTAGTTATTAAATCGGGCCTTTTTATTCGTTGGTGCTGTCTTTTTGCTCTTCTCATTATTTATTTGTCGTGAGTCCGCCCTCCCGCTGCTCCCGAAGTCTTCATCGCGACTTTAAACGAAATGGCCCGAATTCTATAGTTTCTTGCTTGGATTCGATACATTAAGAGTTTCGTATTTTTCTTTTTGGTTTCCCCTTTCTCATTTCGACTCATTTGAAGTCTGATGACTCATTAGCTTGCCGGCGCGCAAGTGGGTACTTCACTGCATGATTATGAAAAATTGAATTCGTTTATCGGTATATTTAATCGATGTCCCGCCGTCAGTTGGCGGGCGAGTCACTAATCATTCAAAAATTAGACATGATAAAATCGATTCCGTGTACGCAACAGATATTCGAGAGACCCGGGACCTCAAGGGGGGTCTCCCTTGCTTTTCCCGTTTCGAGCAAATAAAGCGGCGTCCCTCTGAAATTAATTTGGTTTTGTTTCATCGTCTGGAGCCAAAGCATTTACATTGAATGCGGTCGGAGGCTGGCCGTTCGTAGGATATTTATGTAGGGGCCCGAGGAGTATGACGTGCGCATTATTCATACAAGATACTCGCTCGGACCATCTGTATGTTATTTTTGCCGGTTCATCGGCGTTTCGGCGGCTTCGAAACGCTTTTTACTAGACGAAAATATTACAATGATCATGTTTTTAACGATCCCGACGACCGAAATCGTTATGTTCATGTAGTTTTTTCAGTGATATATTTACTTGATCGTTTACTGCTTAGGACTCATATAACACATATGTACATAGTTTGGACAGAGTTGTGAATTAGTTAGTATCACAGTTGGTATACTATACACACTTGGAGTTTAATATTAATTTTGTTGGTAATCATTTTCGAGGAATGATTACATACGAAACGGTTGTAGTTAAAGCCGTGCAGGTAACAAATCAAGTTGCAGTAAAGCCGGCGCTGTTATTGGCAATAAATAGTTGCGTTGCTAGGTAAAGGTGCAATGTATCGCCCGCTATCAAAGTTCACGAGCGCAGGCGCCACGGCGTCGACGCCCGTGATTGGATTCGCCAGCAGTATTTGCAGTATTTCCTTTGCATTCGCAATGACAATTTCCTGTACTGAGTCAGCCCACTATAAATAAATCATATAAACCATTGCTCGTAAAGATGTTTTATTGTTCGCTTTGCAACCAAGGTGGAAGTTAAACAGAAATTCATTATAATTTCTTTCAGTCTTTGGTATTATTCATATATTGGAGTATTCGCTAGATATATCCAATTAATTTGAGGTCTCTCCTGTTGCAGATCAAAAGCCAGCCGACACAGATGGCGTGCGATGTTACTGCAACACAGCACAGTGTGTCAGCTCGGGCTACATGTGCAGATCGCGGCGGGGCGGCGGCTGCTATAGCGAGTTGCCTCCCAGGCGTCATCACGCAAGGCACGGCTGCCTTCATCATCTAGCTGAAACGTGAGTACAGACAACGTATTGAACAAAAAAATCGTCCAATTGTACTACCTTGCAACACGCCAAGCTTAAAAATATTTTAACCATTTCAATGTATTTCGTGTCTGGTTTTGGTTTATCGTGGGCAAAAAGAGGCTTTTTGTCTGAAATACCTTTTTTAATTTTACATTTTTCAATTATTTCACTTGCTTTTATTTACATTCTTAATGTTCTGCGGAAATGACATTTCGGTTTGTAAATATTAATTATAATCAAATTCTGGTTTGAGTTCCTTTGCTTACATGTTAATTTCTTTTTTCCTTCACTTCATGCACAATGTTCATCCATTATTTATTTGTATTCAAAATAATTAGGTATTCCATACTTGTTTTCGGCTGTATCATCATCAGATGGAATCGAATAATTGGAATTCATATAGTAATGGGAAATTTAAGCAGCATAGTAGTATTAAAAATGTCTTTGTAGTGGAGTTCTAACGATTGAGAACGGATGTTTTAAGATGTTATCGACTCCAATTATAC